>JAAAKQ030082376.1:0-15006 GCA_010016005.3 Zanna intricata | reverse complement strand
TGATGCATATATATATATATATATATATATATATATGATGGTTGTTAAATACTTTTATGGCATGTTTTTGTCTACTAAAATTTATATTGATGTATATTTCCTCTCTTTTCTTGATGTAGCTATATCTTTTACTTGTATTACTTACTTGCATCAAACATATGTTTAATGTATTATTTGAATATGACAACTGGCGTGATTCCGTACGAACGTGCTCTTTAATTATTATTGGATATACTAATATATTGCTTTAGGCATTTTGTACGTTAATATTCTTATGTATATATGGTGTATGACTGTGTGTATGGGCATATTACTCCCCTTCTTGATAAAATGCTTGCTTAAGCTATTCCAGGAAGGTGGGGAGTCAGGGGAGGAGTTTAGTCTGTAGTGCGCAGGAATACTTACACTCAAACCAACTACTAGTGGCACCTGTAAGCTACTTCAACACTGCCCAGGCTTGCCTAAGCTGTAAAATGAAGTATGCAGTATTATATCGTATATAGTATTGTTTGTGTAAAATTCATATCAGATGTTATCGTCTCTTTAAGAGAATAGTAGTCAGAATTTTTATTAAAAAATACAATGTTAATTTTCAATTCCTTACCTTAAAACTTATTGACACGTAAGAAAAGATCTATTATTCGATTTTATTTTTAATCTGTACTTCTAAACACATTTAAAGGAAATCAAGTAACATGTGATATTATTATTATTACAAATGGCAATGAATATAATTTATTTCTATTTCTAGTAACCCACTGCAAACATTTAAGTTTAATAAGTAACTTAAGTAGTACTGAAAATGAAAAAGAATAAAAATATAGAGAAAAAAGTGTTACGATAAAAGTAATACATTAAAGTGATATTAAAAGTCATAAATATTAACATATTTTATATGTGACATTTATTACAAGCCATTTTAATTTAAATATTTTGTATTGCAACTGTTACCATAAGTAAAAAAAAGGCTTAAGGTAAGCTATTACTTCGAAAAAAAATACAACGTTACATTTTATACACAGTACTTTGCTGTTCAGCGAATTTCGTGGGTCTGCATACGCTAAAAATGTAAATAAGAAATGTAATTTAAGACACTTTTCTTAGTAACTTATCTAAAATATTATTTCTCGCCAAAATATCTATTCAAAAATTTTTAACCTTAACAAAATTTATCTTATTTTAGCATAATTTGTTATATATTACTACTGTATTTTTTTTACAATTTTTATTTCAATTTAATAATAATAATTATTGTACTTTTTTTAAACAAATAAATGCATATCATTTTCAAATTTATTTAATGCTAATATTTTAAGTTAAATTCCATCCTCCCAGGGTTGTAATTGTTAAAAAAATAGTGTTTGTAATTTTAAGTTTTAAACAAACGATTTCTGAAAAATATTTCAATTTCCCAATATATATCTATTGAATAAAATTTCTATTCCCTGGATGACACCTTGCAACGATCCTTTAAATAAGATCATTTAACTAGTTCTAGTACTAGAGAGTATTCAATTATAAATTTATATTTACTTTTATTCCAACAAAAATTCAATGTTGAAAAACCTTATTAGTTAGATTAGTTATTCAGTAACAATTATTAGTTATTTTATTAGTAGTTATTTGTAACCATTACTTGAACTAAACACAAATAAAAAGCTCAAAAAGTTTACTTAAAAATTTAAACAAAATGACCATATATATTAAAAATGATTACAGATGATTATCATCTGTAGATATTGAGAAAAAGATACTAAAAAAAATAAGTATTTAAATAAAAGAAATAAATGAAAAAGAAGAAATAATAAATGATTTTTACAAATAAACAGTACTTACAAATAAGTGTAAAATTATTTTTTTATACATTAAGTACGGACAACTGTTATAGTTTCATTTAATTTCATTCGAAAGGGTAAATTTAACTTAAAAACATTTAAACATCTGAAATCTCAAACTCAGGTTATTGAGATTTAGTACACCCTCTTAATAGGTTATAGATATAGTTAATAGGTTATAGAAGTTTATATCAACAAAGTCAGCATGAACCTTTAACCAATCAAAGAAATATCCCTGTTCATGAACTATGTTAAGGGAGGAGGGTTCTGTTAAGGAGAACTACCGTTTAAAATTATTATTGAATACTTTTGCCGAGAAGTTTTTAATAAATTTAAAATTATAGAAGGTTATTATATAATGGCCTCCTTTTGTTCAAAAATGAAGTCATGTACATCATTAGTAACAAGTAATTTTCCAAATATAAAATTTATCTTTAATTTCTACAATTTTTTTTTTCAGTTTCCATTGATGATGATTGTTCAAACAATCAAAATAGTTTGTTAGTTTTAAAGATAAAGTAACATAATTTTAAAAGGGTTTTGAACTTATTTTTTCCAACTAGTTACTCTATAAAATTATTATAAAAATAATTTAAAAAGATTTTTAAATAAAACCAGTTATATCAATGAAAAGTATAGTAAGACTTTACCGAATGAACGTTCTGATTATTACAACTGTTATCTCAATTACTAATTCATTGTAACAAATCTATTACTTCTAGCTTTTACTTAAGTTACACACACTATGTTAATATAATTTATCTATTTCGTGTTCTAACGGTTTTATGGTATCTCATTTTTTGTTTACAATCATTAAAAAATAGATTTTACACAGGGGTCTTACATTTAATTACAATAATAGATGTTCATATATTTTATTCACTTAGTAAATCCTACATTAGAGTGTTTGAATGAACTTGATATCTTACACCGATATTGCATAATGATTATTACAACATTTTAATTTTGGCGGTCATTTTTAAGTGAACCCGATAGCGGATCGGAGCCATTCATGTAATTTTTATAATCCTCTAACGACGTTTAATCTGAATCCGAAATCAAAATCAAAATCTGAGGCAATGTGGCATTCATACACATTCACACTTGTACATTGAATTCAATAACAAAATATTCGTTCGTTGAGAATAAACAAAAAAAAGAATGTTTTTACTTTAAAAAATTCTGTAATTTTATACAATTATTACAAAAATTAAAAAGAGTATACAGAGGAAAAAAAAAGAAAATATATGGTTTTTCATATAGAATATCTTACATAGTATAAAATGTACTCTTTTTTCGTTATACTTATTTAATGAGAAAACGTTAAGTAGATTTAAAACAAAAAATAATAATTACAACTGAATTCAGTATAATAATATAACAAGTATTATCGTCTATTATTATTTTAATTAAACGACTATAATAAAAATAAATCTGACAACACTGTTGCAGGACTTTCCCGCGTTCTACAAACGGAAAATCCTACAACTATGGGTTGTTTCAATGTACGGTTTACACACAAACATAAATTAAAATATCAGTAATATTTTTTCGTTTATTTAATTCAGTGATTTTAACTCAAATCGCACACATACCGCATTTAATTCGCGCGGGTGTGGCGATACTATACTAGTGGCGACAGTTGACACTAAACTAATATAATTTCACAACTCGCAAAATTCGCTTATACAGTCGGAAGACCGGTTTACCCGCGAAACTTAATGCACCAGGTAACGAGTAAATTAAGCGATTGGGTTCGAGATCCAGCCAGACCGAGTTACTTTTTTATACTCAAAATAATATTCCTTTATTAAATTCTACCGCTCACCTGTGACGTCACAACATAGCACACTACTACAACAGCCTTTTTTTGGGATGGTAGTGCAATTTTGTAATTTTTTTTGCAAATAATGTTGTTTTTTGAGGCTGATACTCAACACACACACACACACACACACACACACACACAAACAAACACCCGCGTACGTACATTAACATCCAGAAAATGTCCATTCGGTTTTTTGTCAAAATGTCAAGATTCGGTGAAAACCTCATATGCCCAAATTGGACCGATTACAGTACTTTCCCTTCCAGAGCTATGGCTCTACTACAGCGCTATCTAGAGGGAAAGTAAAAATGTATATTACGTATTAGATAAAGAAATATACATATATCTTTGTTTTTATTTTTTTATCTTTTAATATAACACAATACCTAATTTACTGTAACTAATATGAACAGAAGTTGATTTGTGATCGATATTCAAAGCTACTATACGGGAATATAAATTTAAATAGTAGTTCTGTTCATGACAGATCACAGGAAAATGATATGTACTAATTAATTTGCTTGAAAATTATAAACCGATTTGTATGCATAATACATAATAATAGCTACCACATTATCTGAGAAACAGCAAGATAAAATTACATTAAATTAACATTCATAGTGCACAACTTTTTAAAGATAAATCCTTTTAATAAACTATTTCAATGCAGCTACAAAACATTATTAAACATTAAAATAGGTATGATTATGCTCTTGATAGAAAAAAATATTTTATATTATTGTACGAGTATTATTACTAAAGTAGGAAATCCGCTAATACATAATATAAAAATAATAAAATAACAAGAAATTCAAAAAGATTGAAACATATATTTTGTATTATATAAAGTAGATTTCTTTAAAAGTTTAACTAGAAGTTTTTAATGCTGCTATATTGGCACTAATACAGTTCGTCAGTTTGTTTTTATGTAATTCCATAGAGTAAATGTTATTAGAATTTAATGAAATTGAATTAAGATTTTAATCTACTTCATAAATACCGTTATTTTTGTTTTAACCAGATGCTGTTTTCAGGTCGCTCGTTCTGGTAAATAGAAGGTATGGAAACTTAATTTGGTATTCAGCTAGAAAATATTGGTACAGTGAATTCAACAGAATAACACGTTATTAAATAAATTACTTCACATTTAACAGACACGAATAGTTATTTCATAATACGACATGGTAATTTTACAAAATAATATAATTCTACACTTTTAAATAAATTAAAATTTGCATGTTTATTGCTTAACGCACTTTTTTTTTACACGCTATCATTCCATACAAAGCTAAACAAAATTAAGCTATTATTCGATTTGAATTTCTTCATATATTTGTCAAAAAAATAAAAATAAAATTTTAACAATTGGATTTACCTTAACTAGACAATACAGGTTAAATTTTAAGTATTTAATAGAACCACCTTCCACTATTGAAGATAGATATTTTTGAACGTTATTATTAGCTCCCTACAAGGGTTCCAGATTTATTCATAAACATTGTTCTTTATTGACTTTCGGAAAAAAGTTCGGTATTAGTTTACTTTTGGTAGTATAGGGGGGGGGGATGAAAATTAATCTTCCTTACGTTTTGAGATATGAGGAATACGAATTGAAAATATGAATACGAATACCATTCACTTAAGTTATGTTTTCCTTTTATATATAAAATTCTCATTTCTATTTTTAAAAAATAAATTTTTTTTTTTTTCAAGTGTGGGTAATGTTCGTACTTACCAATAAACACCTGAACGTGTATTGGCGCGTTTGAAGCTTAATAATTATTGATTGAATTATGAATAAACGAATTTTGATGAAATTTTGTACGGAGTATTGTATGTATGCGGCAATTTGTTGGTAAACCTTCAGGGTCAATATCTCTAAGAGAGTGAAGTAGATAATTTTTTTTGAATTAAGTTTTGTTGAAATTTTGCAGACATAAAATCCAAACTTATATTAAGCTCAGTACATGTGTGCATGCTTATCTTAGCATTTTTAAAAGAAATTATCCCCAAAATTCCCCCTTCCCGAAAAATAGGAAAAACTATTTTTTTTTTTATCGTTTAACTTAATTTTTTTTATGTCTTCCTAGGCGTAGTAGTAGTGCAAGTAACTTAAAACAATACTTGGGGACAAATTGGGGTTTGGAGGAGCCGATCAATGTTTAAAAACATCCATTTTTTTTTTTAATTTTTAATACCTTGGGGTATTTTTATATAATATTATTATTCTACTGTTATTATGTCAAAAAAGTGACCAACCTTATGGTAAAATGAGCAAGTTACAAAAGTTTTTGAAATTTACCTCCATTATGCGATTCACATAGTTGAATACGACGTTGCATGCTATTAAACATATGATGTAAGTTGCGGAATTTCAGCGACACATGGTTCAATTTCGTTCTGCAATTGGGGAATGTGTGAGGATGAATTTTGTAAGCAGCATCTTGAAGGTATCTCCAGAAGAAAAAGTCAGGTGGGAATAAATCAGCAGACTGCGGGGCCCACAACCCTTTCGAAAATACTTTTCCATGAAAATGCTAATCCAAGAAAATTGTTGGCTGCATGAGTCATAGCATTGCCCGTCTGCAGGTATAGTGTTTACAAATTGTTGTATCATCTGTATATAAGCTCACTGTTTACTGTGTCATGAAGGAATGTCATAAAGATTTGCCTACATGAAATTGCACATCAGAAATCCACTTTTTGTTTGTGCAGAGTAGACTTGTGGAGATGATATGGATTTTTCGTAAACCAAATGCGTTAATATAGTGTGTGCATTCTCATATCTATCAAGGTCGAACCATGCCTCGATAGGCCAAAATTAATCATCAAGTTCTTCGCCATCTGGAGTTACAGGTGACATGAACCACGAACAGAAAGCTTCACATTTTTCAGTGTCTGCAGGTAATAACTCGTGAACAACATGATTTCTGCACGGATGCATCTTAAAACACTTTTTGCGATGCTGTGTGGTTACTATCAATGGAAATTGGCTAGATAGGCGCCGCATAGACTTCTTGAAACTAACAGAATATGTATCTTGCTCGTCAATAAAATTTTCTGGTGTTAGCACTTTCGGTCGAGCACTTCTGTTTGCATTTACGACAAACCCTGTCTCTTGGAATTTGTCGTACAACCGCCTGTTGTTGAGGACTTGTTTGGGTCATCCACACCATACTTTTTTGTGAAGGCATTCTGATTCTGGGAATAATTAGCACATCTAATGTATGGGGAATATTCTCTGCTGCGTTGTGCAACCCATTTTTCCTCAATTAAACAAGCAACAAATGAAGGAAACATTGTTTTATAAGTTCGCGACACTTTTCGAACATAGTATAAGAATAAATAACCAGTAACAAAAATGTGTTGCAACTCTGCTGCTGTTAGTTTTTTAATGGATTTTTGTTAAACATCTTTTAATTATTTTATATTATCACATTGTTCAAGGTACGATTGTTTATTCTCTAATAACAATATGGGAATTGCATTTTTGTATGGGTGACTAGTGTGATATTGTTCTATACAGTAAATTTTAACTGCACAACAAACTGACTGACGTTGATTGTGTTGTATTAGAAGATGATGACAATAACTTTCGATTTTGCTGTTACTACCTGCCCTGTTTTTTTTTTATAAGTGTAAAGATACCGGCGATAAGGAATTTCAAATTAAAACGCACGATATAGCTAAAATTTAGGGTATAACTTATAAAATAAACAAGAATGGGAAATTAAACTGCAAGACTCTAGGCTAGGGGCCACTCCTTACACTTGTGACGGTGTATATTTTCATCGAGTATGAGAATGACAGCCATAATTTTTATTAATGTGACGGAGTTAAAGAAGTTAGAGAACGTGTGTAAATTAATTTTTGTTGCTAGATTTCAAGCCAAATTGTTCAAAAAATGTTTCTGAAATCTGGGCGAGATGAAGCTTACGTTACGTGTCATACGACCGACGGTCAACTATGTACATTGTTGGATCGATCAGAGAACAATTGGGATTAAAAGAAAACCTTATTAGCTAACAAATTGAAATAAATGTATCTAAAATCTCGAATAGTAACAAACGATAAACAAATTAAATCGTCGTTAAATTAAAGCGAGCCAAAAGTGAACAATTTCTGAAGTTTACGGCAATCACAATGAACATATTTAGAAAGACAGTTGAACAAGAAGAAAAGGCGGCTGCAATGTCAAAAGATTCAACACGCCAAATTTAAAATCGATGAAAATAAAATTGCAACAACTATGATAGTATCAACAGATATAAAATAAAAGTGTTTAAGAGAGAAATTTAGAATTGACACCGAAACGAATTAAAGAGGGAATTTCTCACCATTTCTTCCTTTTATTAACATAACAGTATACAAATATAAATAATACCAAGGCCTAAGTTGACAGAAAATTTGTCACTTTTGTATCCTGGAATGTTTTTAATTATATTTTTCTCAAAATTGTGGTTAATAAATTTCGTACTTTCTATTACGAGTGCCTCATTTGTTTTGTATTTTGCAAAACTAATAGTAAATAATATCCTTTTTTTTTTCTTTTTTTTTATTTCAACAACTAAAAATTAATGTTTATCTTCGTGGTGGAGTCATAGCCGTTTCAGCCTATCATCTGGAGGTACCGGGTCCAAATTCCTGTTAAGCTTGTCATTTTTCATACGCTACAAACTTTCCATTTCCAAATTCCCACGTTTAAACTTCGCAAGCTGGTGCGGTAAATTAATTTATCAGGCAAAAAGCATGAAAAATTCCAAGACTTCCAACGATTTGAATCTAGAATCTTCCGAATGAGATACATACATGCTATCAGTCTATTTCAGAGGTTGGCATATTATATGATAAAATTAACTTACAACAAAATTTAAAGCCGAAACAAATTTTTAAAAATTTACAGAAAATTTTATTTGAGACTAAATATATATATATATTATTTTGACTAAAAAATAAACTTAAATATTTGATATAGCAAAGGAATTATTTTTATTTTTTATCTTTAACAAATACAACTGTTGTCAAAAATATAACAATAATTTTTAGCTACGAATTCATTTTAGTTCTGAAAAATAATGAAAAAATATATAATTGTAATATATATATATATAAATAAATTTAATGTGAATGTTTTTTTTTTTATTATTCCCAAAAGATGTTGAACCTATCAATATATAACATACAAAAAAAAAAATTATTTTTCAATGTTTAAAAAATTATTTTTCAAAAGTTATTGATACTAAGTAATTAAATTTACTGTTTTTAAATTTAAATCCACGAAAAATATTTGAGTTTTAATAAATAAGTATCCTGCTCGACAGCTAAATTATCCAAACTCCCTTCTTAAATCAATTGTTTAAAAAAAGTTTACTTTTCTACTAGATACGTTTTTAATTAAAATTAAACAATCTTAGAGGGAAAGGCAAATAAAGTTTATAAAAAATATCTATGTAAATTTATTATACAAACATCTGTTTATCTAAAAGTTTCGTAGTACGTGTTTACGTAATGAAATTGCCAGTATATTTTTTTATAAAATATATATATAAACTAAAAAACATTCACACTGAACATGTTTAAGATTATAAAAAATTTTTTATATTTACAGATAAAATGACATGGATTCATGTAATTTAAAGTATAGAAATATTTCTGATAAACATTTTAAATAAATGTAATACCCATATTTTGTAATGCTAAAGATGATACTACTGTTTGAAAACTGTGAACTACAAAAACTACTAATGAACAAACTACTGTGAAAATATTTTATATTATTATTATAAATCACATTTGTTATATGATTAGAAAAAACCTTATACCAACCTGGGCAACGGTGAGGGTGGTTTAGTCGGTAGGGGGTGGGAGAAACACTGTTTCATATTCGCCACGGCTCCATGTCCAGTGCCCACTTAGCTTTATGACGGCTAGCGTACTGGCTTCGAGCCCGATATACCCTGCGAAGAACCTGCAGGGAGTGCGTCAACGCATTCCTGCCCTCATCGGTTAAAAAAAAAAAAAAAAAAAAAATCCTGTTCTGTTTAAAACTGTTGTAAAAATGTTATTCTTTCTTATAATTTTTTTAATAATAGAATAAACAGTTTAAAACCCAAACATGACTGAAGCGGCACTCATTTTTTAATGGTATTTTTATGGATAAAATTTTAGTTTTATTGAAAAGAATTCTATTAAAATTGAAAGTAACCAGAATAATTAATAACTATTCAAAATGTTTTGTTAAATATAAATAAGTATTACTTAAAAATCCCGATATTCTTCTCAATCTATTTTGTTACATTAAAAAATATGTCACTGATTTCTTCTGGAACATTACTACTATATGCTTGTGTATATCTTACCCAATTTTTCAATATCTATTTCTGAAATAAGCCGACGGTTTGTTAATAACATTTTTTTTTTGTCGTTTGTAAATCAATCATCTCAATTACGAATATGATGAGAATAAAATGTACGTACAAAACTAAAATAAAGGCAATTTTATATTCTTCTTTCGTCTATAAAGTCAGTCTACTAAATAAACTGTAACAGTTTCATTTAAAAAATAAATAACTGAGTGAAGTCATGTATCTTTTCAACCTGAGACGCGACACGTGTTCTGAAAATAAGTTGCTTCATACAAGTTAGCCAAAAGTAAAGTGTTTCGTGTTGAAAGTCCAAACACGTGGAAAGAATAGTTTCCAGAGTTTGTCGTTTCATAGCATAACAGTTGCGAAATTTATCCCACAGGAGGCAATACTGTGCAAGTTTTCTTTAACTCAAACCACTTTTTTATTTTCAAAGCTTTCTTAATCTTAATTCTTTTTGTCATTTTTCACTACCAAAGTCGTTAAGTAATTCTGAAAACTTATATATATATATATATATATATAATATTCCGTACACGCTCAGTTTTTAAAGTTTTTCCTAGAAAATTATAAATTTTAAGTGTATATTTTAAAACAGAATAAAAATATAAAAGAATACAAAGAAGAACGTTTTATATATAATATGCGTTCATATGTTACTTCACATATGAACGCATAATATATATAAAACGTTAAAAATTTTAAAATTATTTTATTAGTATACATTTTGCGTAGTAGTATACATTTTTAAGTGGCGTTACTATATAATGTCCAATATTTCTTTTTAATTTAGATAAATGCTAATATTTGTGGTGGTTCTGTCCGTTTACAACAGCATTAGGCAAGAACCAACCGACCCATTGGTCGGTTACCCGACTAATATTAGTCGGCAAATACGGTTAGTTAGTTTAGAGGATGACGTTGTAGGATGAAAATTATGGTTTCCGATTGCTTTCAAATTTTCAGTACATTTTCTTATTATATCAGGGAAAGTTTTAGGTGAAAGATCGAGGCCCTAGTACACGTTTTTGATTTCGTTTTTTGATGTAAAAATAATAGATTACGCGTTTTATAGCAATCCGATTTCAACTCTCTTTCTTTACCCCTTACTATGACATAGGTTATTCTAGGGCAATGGAAAGGTGAATCAAAAGGGATATGTTCGTCTACAGCAGTAGCGTATCAGAGCTTCTGTGTCATGAACGAAGAAAACTTTGAGAAAAAAAAAAGCTTTTCAGATTTTAACTGTTATTTATTATCATTATTTTCACGACTAATACGATAACGAATAGACGAGGGTCCAGGAAGCAAAGTCTCTGGCTTGTCAGGAAGGAGGAGCGAAGCAAACTAGTACTTTTTACCTTTCACTAAAATGGCTTGAACTAATTTCTATGAATACATAAAAATGAGAAATAAAATGAGTACATAAAATCCAGTGAAATTATGTAACTTTTGTTTCCATTTTCTTTAACATATTATTCGAAATTTAACTTATTATTTAGTAGAACAGGGAAGTGTAAAATTAAAATGGCAAAAAAATTAAGTTAAAATATACACTATCTAAATAACTCGGTGATCTGTCTTCCTTCCAAGAGGTATAATTTTTACCGGCAAAGGAGCCTATGGTAATAAAAAAAAAAAAAACAGTAAAAAACACTACAACATTTTTGAAAATTGTTTAAAACCTAATTCGAATTAATTTATCATCTACTATGAAACCATTCTTAGAAAAAAATGCATCACAAAAATAATACCTAAAACATTTTCAATTTGAAAAAAGAACTACCTTCAATTTTTATTATTATTTTTTTAAAAATATTTAATTTATAAATAGTATGATAATAAGAAAACAAATCAAAATAGCACATAAAAGAAAACAAAAAAATGCTGCTCAAGTGGAAATGAAAAGAGCTAACTGTGAATACAGAGTGAAAAATCAATCATTTTCCCTACATCTACTCATTATTACTAGCACTTGTGACAAATTCATCTCATGTACCATCCTAACATAGTCTGTACTAATTTAAAGCGTCTTCAGATTTTTATAGAGATAGTACTTTGGCTGTAGGGTTTCAGAAATTTTAAAGACAGTTCTTATTATTATCAAGATCAGTAAATTAACGAATTGAATAAATTAAAAAAAAAAAAAAAACAAATTGCAGGATTCACATAAATACTAAAAAACAGGACAAACGTAACAGATGTAAAAACAATTCAGTGTCTGCTAATTAAATAATGTGATTGTTTCCGCAGCCAAAGATTCGATTTCTAAGAGCAACAAGCGGATTACGTTTTCCTTCTAAAACTTTACCACTGCATCTTTAAAAATTAAAGATGCAGTGCCTGATAATGTTTGTTTTATTATACTAAAATAAACTATTTTAATGTGCTAAATATTATTCTAAACGTATGTATTTTCTGATAACCTATTTTATAATTATAGCTTTAATTACAACTATGTAATTAAGATAAGTTATTTCACATGATACACAGAAATTAAAGCTTAATGATCATCATGATTATATATTTAATGGCGTTAAAAACACTGTTTTGTTGGAGTTAATCCATTTGATTTTTACATTTTAGCTTATTCGAGAATGATAGGGATAATAAATATTTTATTTTGAAAACTTTTAAAGAGGTTACATGAGGGAAATTTAAAAGAGGTTTACAAGAGAGAAACTTCAACAGTTATACCTTTATAATCTAAAAAAACCTCTATCAAAAGTAGGATAGATATTTATAAAGTAATCATATTTTAAAAATTTTATTTGCCCACATGGTACGAATAATTTCATTTATTAAAACCTTAGGTTTATATAAAAGGAACTTCAATGGTTATATCTCTATATCCTAAAAAAAAAAATTCTATCAAAAGTAGGATTAGATATTTTTAAGTAGGAATCATGTTTTAAAAATTTAATTTGATCACATGGTACGAATAATTTCATTATTAAAACCTTCAATGGTCATGTTGGTACGTCTTGAGTTAATGGGAAAGCTGTAGTTATATGATTTGCCCAAGAAAGTTCTTAGTTTTAGTTTTGGGAAATGAGATCTCAAATTTTCAGACTAATATACAATACTTATGCATCATTATATGAATTTATATTTATAATATTGTATGTTGTTTACATTTATAATTTTGTGGAAAAAAATATATTTATAATTTGAGATTATTACGCAGCAATTACACAATAAACTCAAAAGAATTTTACTTTTTTCTGGCCTAGAAATGCTATAAAAAATAATTAGATTTAAAATTTTGTATAGTTTAACGTAGATTTATAATAATCTATAATAATAAAAACAGATCAATATAATCCAGCAGGAATGAAATTTCTTAGGACTTTCCTGAGTGCAATGAATATTCAGGAAAGGTCTTTAGGAGTTAGGTCTTTGCTCAGAAGTCTTCTGAGCAAAGACCTAACTCCTAAAGACCTTTCCTAGAGAAATAACACAGCTTAATTTTTAGCCAATCACAAAGCGAAAACTCCATACATTGATCTCAAATTTATCAATGGAGTTAGAAAAGCAGTAATATTTTGTGCTTCCAAAAAAATGCAAACAAGTTACAAAACCCAACATGTAACAAATATTTACAAATTTCTCTTTCTGATTCTCTACTGAGACTCAATAGAGTAAGTTTTAGGTAAATTATTAGTTATGTAACAAGATATAATATGTTTATATCTCATTTAAAAACACTAAAATCTCTATTGTTAGAGAAGAGATTATTATATGAATTGATTTAATTATTATGGCGGCATTAAGAAAATATTCTAGCTGTAGGTTACTCAAACGTAACCTAAATTTTTTCCTAAAATGATGAATCACTTCAACAAAGAAGAAATTTAATTCTTAAATAGGTCTATTAAGAAAAAAAAAGTTTACGTCTACTAGAAATGATGTAGAGCTCAGTTTCTGAGCTTCTCTTTCTTTTTCTCACAAGTACTCGTTTATACTCGTAATTTAATCGCAGCTTAAGTAGTTAAAATAATTAATACACTCTAGTAGTAAATTATAATCATTGAAAAAGAAGGAAATTAAATTTCCGTTCTCCTTCCGAAGAAGATTAATGGCCTAATTTACCTTATCAAGACTTGAATAATATTTTCCGTAATATAAAATATGATAATATTTCTCGTTATATAAAATGTGTTCTTAATGTAAAAATAATGAAAAATTATATACGGTATAATCTTAAAAGGAATCAGCTAACAATGATATGAGTAAAGGATAAAAATATGTTCTGGTTCAAAAAGGACTAAAAAAAGAATGTATCTCGCTTATTTTTCATAGCAAATGCAATACATGAATTGAATGAAACATTTAACAGTGAAATAAATAACCAACGATTGAAAATAAGAATGTTACATTCACTGATGACAAAATTCTTTTAGTAGAAATCAAAACTATTCGAAAAACCATTCTTCTAACTAAACTTTGAACTACAAGAATTAATGAATGCTATTATTAATTAGAGAGAATTTCAGCATAAAATCACACTAAAAATTTTCTAAATAAACCGAAAAAAATAAAGAAATGTGTCTAAAGGAAGAGATAGTAAACAAATCAAAAGAACGCAATACATACCGAAAGTACAAAACTTTTCCATTTGAAAAATTGTAAACAGTGGGAGAAATAAGGTAGGAATCAAAAAAAAATTGGTATAAGTAAGAGAGATTTCGTTCAGGAAAAAAATTTATCTAATATTTAAAGTACGTTCTAGAATTAAAAAACTATTCTTTCAAAATATTTTTTCTTAATGATAGCGATATATGAACAGTAATAGTAAAAAGAGAAAGAATAAAAAGTAAAGCCCTGAGATAGATAATCCCCACGTCCGGAACATTCCATCTACGTTCCACGTCCAGGGCGGAAACAGCTGTACGTGTGTACTTTTCTTTATGCTGGCTAATAGGGCTCCGAGTTTTACTTTTCCCGGAAATCGGATCTGGTCGGCCAAACTTCACCT
>JAAAKQ030082365.1:0-15006 GCA_010016005.3 Zanna intricata | reverse complement strand
CATCCGGAGGTCCCGGGTTCGAATCCCGGTCAGGCATGGCATTTTTCACACACGCTACAATTCATTCATCTCGTCCTTTGAAGATATAACCTAACGGTGGTTGCCGAGGTAAGAAGAAAAAAAAACGAAGTTTAGTTGTACAATAAAATTGAATTAATCAATAATAAATAAAAACAATATTAAAAAAAAAAAACGTAACGATGGGTACTTTTAACTGTGAAAGTTTAAGCCAATGTCAAAAATATCAAACAAAAAGTTTCTACAAATATTAAGTTTATATATACTGTTTTCAAGGTCAACAGAATGACTATCGAGGAGGTATATTCATTATATCTCCATGATCTCATTTGTATTTAAGTTTTTTTTTTTAAATAAGATATCCAAACGATAAAAAAATAAGTTAATAAATTAAAACTTTAATAATGTTGAGTGAGAACTGAAAGATACTATATTATATTGGAAAAATGAACTCGGAGACAAAGGTTAAGCTTAAAGTTAGAGTGAAACGTGAATTAAGTATCTAACAGATACCCATTAAGAGAAATAATAAAAATGATTGGTGATGTCAGAAGTAGGTCACGTACAAAAATGTGTAGGAAACCACGAATAAGTGATTTCGAAACGAAAACTTCCCACCATCACAACTTTCCACTACACTCCTTTTAAGAAAAAACACCTATTTTACAATGGAAAATTCTATTTAAAAAAAATTTACACACACACGCGCGCGCGCGCACACACATATATATATATATATAGTGTGTGTATGTATCAAAAGATTTCGCCCAGATTTCAGCTCTTCTAATAAAAAGAAGCCCTATCTTAATTTTTGGGACCCAAGTTAAGGAGTGAAGTTGGTGGTTTCTTATGTAATTTGAGCTGGGAAATAGGATAAAACAGGCCCAGAACTGTAACTCCAGTAGGTTTTAAGATATCCGTTATAAAACATAAAATTCGATGTCGAAAAACAAGTTTTTTTTTTAGGTTTATTAAATAAATAATAATTGCGGAAGATTTAGTAAAAAAAAAAAAAACTTGTAGAGAATTTAATTCTGAGAAAATTAATGTAAATACAGCCAAAAAAAAAAAACTAAATAAAAACATAAAATCGTCATTCTTTCTGTGCATAATATACATTATTCTTAGTATAGCAAATAAAAAAATTAAATACGTGAAATAATAAATGTTAACAGAGTAACAAACCTCAGCTACAATAATTGTTCGAAATTTCCTCCATCATAATATACACAGCACTCAGTCCAGTGTAAAATATTTCTGGTGACTTTGCGTATCATCTCAGGATCGTTTCGTATAAATTCAATAAAATTTCGTATTTTAATGAGTAACACTTCTTTAGTTTTACCTTTTTATCGGTGCACTAACGTTTTCATATGGGCTCAAATGATGCAATCTAGTGGCAATAAGTCAGGTGACCTTGATGGTCAATCGATTGATCCAGTAGTTCCAAAACAGTTTAAGAAATTATCATTCAAGTGATCTCTAGCTACTAAAGAAAAATGTGGTGTAGCACATCATGCTAGAAAATCATTTGCAATCTTGTTTGTAAAGGTACATCCTTCAAAAATTTTTTTATTCAAGAAATGAACGTACACATCTCCCGTTAGGTTTTCATTGAAAACAATTAGTCCCAGAATTTTTTCAAGAATAATGACACATCAAACATTAATGTAAAGTGTACGTTAGAAACTAATTTCCACAATATCATGTGCATTGTCTTCCCTCTATAAACTATACATCTAGAACTGAACACTCCTTTTCTTATAAAAGAAATTATTAGATTTTATTAGTAAATAAAATTTAATTTACCTTATCACCGTTGTCTAGAACCCAATGACACAAGTTTAACCGCTGACGGTAATCAGTTGACCGCAAATTTTGAACTTTCTGCAAAAGGAAAGGATAAAAATTTTCTTTCTATAGGATGTGCTTAAAACTTTGTTTTTTTGAAAAACCAGTCCGATGTGAAATTCACCTTGTACAGGTACCTAGGCACGCTGAATATGTTGAATCACAAGATGTTCATCATTCACACGATGATTTACTTGGCAAAATGAATTAACAGTACCTTTACTTATATGATAATTAAGAACAATTTTCGTTGTTAACCAGCTGTTAGTATTGTCAACCTATACAATAGAATTTAAAAAAATAATTCTAAAGTAACATGTATTTCATTTATTTTTTACGTAATTATATCCTTTACTTTTGTAAACTATTAAGTATACAAAACAAAAATATGGATTTTTACATGTTGTATTTCTTTTAAAATTACTTTCAGTAATATACTTTTTTGCTTTTAAAAAGATTTATTATGTAGAAAAAGAATAATACGATTTTTTGTCTATTTTTTCTGTTTTGATCAATAAAAATCGATTTTTAAAAGTTTTTATTGGCTGAGTTTACATTATTTTCTCAAAATTAAATTTTCTATTTGTAACTAAACCTTTCGCATTTATTAGCCATTTAACAAAGCTATTCTACTACAAACCTAAAAATCAAAACTTGTTTTTCAACACCGAATGTTTTATACGTTTTACTTAAAAACGTTTTGTGTTTATGTTTTACTTAAAAAACTACTTTAGATACAGTTCTGGGATCTATCTTATCTCATTTCCCAGCTCAAATTACATAAGACTTCACCAACTTCACTCCTTAATTTGAGTCCTAAAAATTACAGTAGGGCTTTTTTTTATTACTTCAGCTGAAATCCGGGCGGAATATTTTGCTAGCCGTTAACTCGAAAACGAATCGTTTCCAGACCTTTGTTCATACGAAATTTTTTCATTATTTTTACCAGTACAGCATGTTTCTCCGTTTCTTCGTGGAAAACTATTTGTATCCGTCTTAGCAAGTAACCTTACTAAAAAAATTTCATAAAAATCCGAAAACACCTTCGTCATATATACTTCAAAAATACACAAGCAAATGAAATAAGGCATCTAACCACTTAGCGGTCAGTAAAATTCATTTTTATTATAATGTGAATGAAAAATAATCTTTCTTTTTTTTTATACATACGTATGCACATAAGCCATTTTTACATTATAATGAATGATGAAATGGCTATATTATACGTTTTAACAAAATATATTGACTGGATGCAGGACCTTTTTTTTTGTATGTGAATAGCCTATTTACATTTATGTACAAGACCTCTCTGGTCGTATAATCTAAATCCAACATACAAACACCTCTGCACATTTTGTCAGGAAAACTATAAACTCTGGAGAGCACTTTAAAATTTACATAACAGGACAGGTGCAAAGAATAAAGTATTAAATAAAAAATAAAAATAACAAAATAATATTTTCAGCCTACTTTTACTGATATTTTAGGTTATATTCTTGTTTTATCACAGAAAATAAGAAATATTTACATTCATAGGAGTCAGTATTGTATAAAATATTTAAATTTATTTTGTCTATCCGATTGAAGTACTTTTAAAACTTTTTATGAAAGTTTAACTTTAGTTTATAATAATAAAAAACGGAATTATTTAGAAAACATGTTTTCGCTTAAAATCTTTAACAATTAAAACCATTTTCTGTTATTTTTAAATACAGTAATAGTGCCATCCCTACACTACCAAAACGGCAAACAATATTTGAAATTTAAACAATTATTAAAGATTTAGCTGTACATTCTGGACAATTGCGTAGAAAATTTAACTCATCTCAAGCGATGAAGTTTAAAAAAAAAAAAACGTACCATCCTTAAAAGTTACATTTTTATTTTATGGGTATAATTAATGATAACATGAACGGTTTGATAAACCGATAAGAAATCAAAATAATTAGAAATAACTCAAACAATAATTTTTACAACTATTTTTTTAACCTATTTTTTAATTATTTACTCCAACGATAAAAGAAAAATAAAATTGATAGAGCTTCATTAAAAAAAAAAAAAAAAATTGAAAAATCTTCCAAGTCGACTTGGAAGATTTTTCAAATTTTTCGTGTTAGATAACTATTTTATGTAAGTCGATTCAATGGCTCTTGAGTTGCAGATCCACAGATAAACAAACATACCAGTTAAATATCATTATTTACGGTAATCGGTGATAAATATTTACTTAGTTTATTATTATTCTTTAACTGTTTGTCGTTACTCCTTGGAGGAGTGGTAGCGTCTCGGCTTTTCTTCTCGGCCGGCCCCCCGGGTTCGAAACCCGGTCACACGTGACATTTTTTCACACGCTAAAAAATTCAATTTCCATATCACACGCACACAATCTTTACTTTTAATATTTCATAATAGTTTATTCAGATACTAATTTCATTAAATTTTAACTCGATCGAAAAAATAATTTTTTTTTTTTTGAGATTAATAAGTAATTATTTGTTATATAGATCATTTAGGTACACTATTTACTCCACGGTAGATATGTAATTTCATGGATAAAAAATAACTAATCCATTTGTTTAATAGGATAAAGAAAGAATGTACATGAAAGCAGAAAACCAAGTTTTGCATAAAATATAAAGTAAATTACAAAAACATTTAGTTAATTTTACTGAGATAGATAAAAACAATAACTTTATACATAAATATTTAAAGATAATAAATAAATAAAAGATTAAAATTAAATGTTACGTTATTTTGTTTTGTTCACCAATAGGATTTACGGAAAAGATCGGCTTGTTATTTGACTATAAAAAAAAAGAAAGAAACATGTTTAGTATCAAGGAAAATTTAAAAATCTTGTAAAATTTTATTAATAAAGAATTACAAAGAAAATTCATATTCGTTAATCATCATAAACCTCGGCTAGAAGAGTTAAGGGTGGTTATAGTATTAGAGTAATTCCCTTCGGTGAGGTCTCTCACTCATGGTTACAAACAGATATTCAAAACCTCTTCAATTTCAGTATTCCTGTTTTTTTTTTTTTTAATAAATAAAGCTACGTATATCGAAAGGAAAATATTTAAGATGTGTAGGTGATTTATTAAAATGACACCAGATGCATAATAAGGATTGAAGTATTTTTCTGTGTAAGCGAAAATAGTTTTTTTTACAAAAGTGAATATTTTTATATTATTTTTTTCTCAAAATAACTATTAGTAGAGTCAGCCGTAGGAATAAATCCACCATTCTAACACTGAAAATGTGAATCTATTATTTTTTTTCAAATTCTGGTTGTTTTAACAGAACTTCTTTGCATACAATATTTAAGATATGATTAACTCAGTAATTCTATTTCAACTAAAAGCTCATTAAAATAACGTAAGTGTAACAAAGCTACAAGCAAATGATTAAATACGCGATTATACATTGCAATTATAGACTTTAGGTAGCTATCAAATATTCAAACACAGATTGTGGGAAGTTTTCATTCTGAAATAGCTTTCTCTTTTTTTCCTTTAGCATGCGGAACCACCGTAAGGTGTTCCTTCAGAGGATGAATGAGGATGATATGCATGAATATAGTGCAATCTTGTATACTCTGAGGTCGACCATTCCTGAGATGTCTGGTTAATGAAAACCTAACCACTAAAGAAAACCGGTTTCCACGATCTAGTATCCAAATCCGTATTCTGAAATAGCTAGGTTATAGAAATGATACAAAAAATAAAAAATAAATAAATACAATTTTTTCCATTATTCTAGATTTTTATATCAATTATTAAGATAAAATTTTAAAATTATGATAGAATAAATGAAAGGATAAAATACTGTTATTATAATATAGTAAATTATTATAAAAAAAAGTAATTGAAAAGTGTTAAAAAATTATGTAGTTCGTTTGACTGCACACATCTGGAGACGTTTGTGCACACACACAGCACATAATATACCACTATACAAAGTTCGTTACTAAAAATTTTTCTACATAAGCGCATTTATTAAAACTTATTTCCAAAAACTTAACACATCTCTAAACATTTATTACTGAAATTACACAATTTTTTTATTTATTTATTACAAACCTTAATTCATCCTTTTCATATCCGGCTTTAAGACATTTACTGAAATAAACCTGGAGAATAAAAAATAATTAGAAAATATACAACAAAAAAAAACTTTCCGAATGTTGTAATTCAAAAACTGGAAGATTTCCAAACTTAAATAAAAAAAAAAAGAAATATGAATTAAAATCTAGTAGTCAGATGAAAGAAAAAAAAATTACACGAAATGATAAAGAAATATAGAAAGAAGAGAAAATAACAGAATAAAATGAAATAAAAGTTGAAACGAAATTTACAGTGATCAAATCGAAAAAATTAAAAAAAATGAAATAAAAATTTTAAACGTAATATATTACAGCATGGAAACATGTGCGGGTGTGTGTGTACAGACAAGATACATAAATAACCTACATACATTCAATACGTAATATCAAATAAACCTGATTCAATAAAAAAATTATGGTAAAGTAGAATAGTAAGTTCAACCAACCAAGAAGAAAGTGGCCTTATTTTAAAGAAAGAAAGAAAGAAGAAGAAAAAGAAAAACCTGATAGGTAGACAAGGAAAATAGCAAAACTAGTTCTGCTTTAAACATTATAACAATTTCCAATAAAAGACAAAATATAAACATTACTAGTGTTCTGAAATAGTATATATTACGTGCACGTGTGAGTTCGCGAGTATATAAAAATATAATTAAAAAAAAAAAACCAACTAAAAATAATAATAATAAATGACAATTAAAAACATTAATTAAAAAAAGATTAAAATTTTAGGCTTCTAAGAAATTTTTTGAGTGTCCTTAAGACTTCACGGCCAAAGTGAAAACTTCTAAGGCGATCGTAATCGTTATTACGATACTGTACAGTAGGATAATCGTACAGTATTAGAACAATGATGCACTAAACGTTACATTTAATGATAAGTATAGTAGTTACAAAAATAATTACACAAACGCCGAACAATTATAAATGTATTTAATGTAAAATTAAATCCAACCACGCGGAGAAGCCCAGCACAACTGAATGTCTCTCTCACTCGGACATGCTGAGCGTTTACCTGGGAGCCTGACGGATTAAATTTATCACTACCCGACACAGACTCTCCCGCATTCGGCTAAACTCGGCTCACCCAAATTTACACGAATGAGGGTTTTATTTCAGAGTCTGACGATCAGACTTTTTCAATTCCTATCCAAAAGTGTCCAGCGCGGCTAAACAAGTTTTCACTTCAAAATAAAATAAAATTTTAACAATTTTTAAAATACAAACAATAAATAGTCCCCCGGCTAATACCCATTACTAAATACTGATAAATTAGAAAAAAAAATTACAATAAAAAAAAATTGCCAAATATTTTACTTAAAATTTCTCATTATATGGCCACTTCAATTATTAAATAATTAATGTCAGAACATAACTACGCATAAAAAAATAATTTAATTAATTAAAAAATGAAAGGAAAATTTAAAAACATAATTTAGGACTTAAATGAAAAAAAAAAAACTAAAGTATCTTAAGAACAAATGAAGAAATTTACCAGAAATAAGAAAAAAATAAAGGGATTCTACCAGTAAAAAAAAGATTAAGCTTTTATGGGTACTTAAACAGAAGAATGAAAGACAACAGATTAACAAAAAGAATCTTTAATTACCTTTCTAAATTAAAAACTAAAACTTTTTTTTTTTTGTTTAACCTCCGGAATCACCGTTAAGGTATATCTTCAGAGGATGAGATGAATGAATTGTAGCGTATGTGAAAAATGCCATGCCTGACCGGGATTCGAACCCGAGACCTCCGGATGAAAGGCTGAGACGATGGAAAAACTAAAAATGAAAAACTAAAACTGACTTGATTCTCGAAATTTAAAAAGATCTAAAGGAATAAAATATTTAAAATATTTTAGACGGCTTCAATTTTATATTCAACAATAAAACTATAGAAAATAATAATAATAATATTATTATTATTCCTAATACGTACGTCGCAATCTGTTCAACTAGTGAACAATAAGCAACCCCACTCACGGAGATGAGGATGATATGCATGACATGTAAATGAGGATTACTTTTGTACAAACTCGGGCCGACAATTCCTGAGATGTGTGGTTAATTAAACTCCAACTACCAATTTACACCATTAAACACTGTCTAGTATTCAAATCCTTATAAAAGCAGCTAACGTTTACCAGGATTCAAACTTCAAAACATTCTTCTTAAAAAATCAGCTGTAAAAATAATTATTTAAAAAAAAAATAGAACCGACAACAAAATGCGCTAAAAAGTAAGATATAATTTCATCCAAATACTAAATTAATTCCGTAGTTACGATTTTTTCGAATCGGCGGCTGTTACTACAAAATTATTTTTTAGACATAATATAAATTTGTTCTGTAATATTATATACGTATAACACTACATAAAAAACCAATACCGATATTATCTCAGTGGAATTCATGTGCTTTGACTGCTTTTCCATTCGCGATTATTATGTCTTTTTAAATACGCCATCTATAAGTCCATCCAAGTACCACATAAGTATAATCATATATTTTGGCGCCGATTCAAAATAGTGTCCGAAAAGAAATTATTTCTTACTTTTTAGAGCATTTTGATGTCGGTACCATTTTTTAAAAATTGACAGCAAAAACCATGTAATGTGATGCACATATATAGAATTATAAGATTCCCGTTATCCCTACCGAATATGTATGTTATATATAATGTATGTTGGGGTATGAAAGGTTTAAGACGAAATATCTCAGTTTTTTATGATTTTATTACCGGTGCTACATGTCTTGTGCATGAATTCACACACTATCTGCTCTGCAGAGCACCATAAAACATCATCTTACGTGACGCATTGTGGATTCCCGCCTTAATAATATTTTATTATTTGGAATCCATTCTAATTTAGTAATTAATTAATTTACTAATTAAATTGTATTGAATAATAAATTATTATTATTATTTTAATAATAATTGCATTATTATTTATTAAAATGTTACGTTTTAGATTTTTTAATCCTTAATAGTTACGTTTTAATGATATACATAAAAAAATATCTAAAGTAATATTAATTTAAATATTTAAATGAGGTTTTTTTTTTTTAATAATTATGTATTTTTATATAAAACTTAGAATAATAAATTTATATATTTTACGTTTATTTAAATTTAAAAGCTATTTTTATTATTCTTTATTTTAAGTTTAATTCTTATTTAATTTAAATTTAAATTTGTTGTGTCTGATTAATAAAGATAAGTTATTCGGCGGAGTTAATGTGCTCTTTTTTGGTGATATAATGCAGTTGTCTCCAGTCAAGAGCACATCGGTGTTTTTTATCAACCTTCTTGGTGTGAAACAGAAATAAATTTGTGGGATAAGTTTTCAGCTTGGATAGTTTAGCTTTGAGTGATTTAGATCCAAAAGTACTGAATAGGACAAAAGATAAAAAAGCACTTGCTGAGACGGAAAGATTCAGAAACCCTGCACAAGATTGAATAATGTGCTACACTTCACTCAAGGCATCGATGCGTTGATTACTAATAATATCAACAGGGTTACGAATATTATGAAGAAATTTAATTGCTTAACCTTGCAAGTGACAGCAAAAACCATGTAATGTGATTCACATAGTATAATAAAATTATAAGATTCCCGTTGTCCCTACCGAATATGTATGTTATATATAATGTATGTTGGGGTCTGAAAGGTTTAAGACGAGATATCTCAGTTTTTTATGTTTTTATTACCGGTGCTACATGTCTTGTGCAGGAATTCACATACTATATGCTCTGCAGAACACCATAAAACATCATCTTACGTGACGCATGTATACAGAATATCAGGATTTCAACAGTCCCTACTTATCCACCGGACAGTGAAAATGCCAACAAGATTTATTCCAATCGGATTAATAGGAAAAAAGTTATGTGCGAATAAAAAAAAAATATATACGGATCGAATACATAACCTACTTTTGTGAATTCGGTTAAAAAAAAGATGATTTGTGACAAATAGTTTACCATTAGACCAACCTAAGTGCTGAATTAAATATTAAAGAAGATATTTTGGACTTAAATACTTTCAGAAATAAAATTTTTTTTTAAATTTCAAGAGTTCAAGAAATATCGAGAGGAAAAAGTGGAAGAAATTTTTCCCAAAAGGAGGGGAAGTTAGTCAAATAATAGAATAGTACTAGGAAAAAGGAATCGAAATCTGAAGTTCTTTTTTAATGCGATCCGAAGATTGTTCAAACAAAAGATATATATATATATATATATACATATTAATTTTCAAGTAATAATAATACTTAAATATAAATCGAGAATTTCTACAATAGGTTAAATTTATTTACAACATTATATAATTATATTTATTACATAATATATAATTTTTTTATATATTAATTGTGGATTCCCGCCTTTATAATCTTTTATTATTTTGAATTCATCCTTATTTAGTAATTATTTTACTAATTAAATTGGATTGAATAATAAATAATAATTATTATTTTAATAATAATTGTATTATTATTTGTTAAAATGGTACATTTTATATTTCTAACCTTTAATAGTCACTTATAAAGGTATAAAACAAAAAAGATCCGTTTTAATGATATACATAAAAATATCTAAAAGACAATGACTTTAAAAATACAATTATACTAAAATAATGTTATAATAATGCGGACAATGCACCCTTTTCTTTAACTAGACGGCAATAGTTTAATTATATTGTAACAGTTTTAAAATTCTATTTTAATTATTAACGTTTTGAGAAATAAACAAGGGAAGTACTAAGTTCAACTAACACATACATAAGAAATAAAACAAAATTAATATAAAAAAAAAGCTGACAACACAATTGTAGGACTTTCACGTCATGCGGGTCCTACAACTGTGGGTTGTTTCTGATGCACGGCTTACTCTTACATACACACAAAACTTAATTAAAAATATTTATCATTTCATTTAATTATAATATTTGTTTGATTATTATTTAATTCAATGATTTTAACCAAAGCGTGGACGCGCATACCGAATTTAATTCGAGCGGGTGTGGCGGTACTAGCGGCGACGGTCGGCGCTAACGAAATTTCACTACTTACATAGATCAAATTTCGCTTGTACGGCCGGTAGACTGGGGTAGCACCGAGGCTTAATGCACCATGTACAAAGCCAACTGGGCGATCGAGTTCGAGACACAGCTAGACCGAGTTACGTTTTTACACTTTAAATATTATTTATTTAATTATCTTGTTCACCTGTGACATCACAACATAGCAGTACTTCAGAGCATTTTTTTAGGGTGTGAGTGCGATTTTTCAAAACATTTATTTCGCGTATATTTCTATTTTTTAATTGTTAACAAATGTGCCTAAGAAAAATATGACCTTACTCTACAGTTCTAAGGTTCAACGCCTAGTAAAGGTACTTTTATATGGATTTGGATACTAGATCGTGGATACCGGTGTTCTTTGGTGGTTGGGTATCAATTAACCACACTTCTTAAGAGTGGTCGACCTGAGATTGTAGAAGACTACACTTCATTCACATTCATACATATCATCCTCTTTCATTCTCCGAAGTAATACCTTACGGTAGTTCCGAAGGCTAAACAGAGAAAAAAGAAAGAAAGAACCTCACCCCCTTTCCCATTGACCTTTTAAGTTAAAAATTTAATGGCATCAATGCGTCATATATAGAAGTTTCTTGAAGACCGTCGAAGCGTCTCTGCAGCGGTTCGCAGATGAGTGATCCCTACCCTTAATGAGTTTAAGGCAATGTTCTTTCCTTTGGTGAATAGATTTGAGGTACTTGCCTCCAAGTTTTTTTTTTTTGTCGATGATGAAAGAATGTCATTTATGCACTTCAACCACGGGGTCATCGTAGGGTGTGTCGAGCTCGGACCCAGGCCGCTCTCCGATCTGGGCTAGCAGACAGGCTAACAGGCTCTGCCAAGGTGTTGTTAGGCATAATGTGACCTGCCCCATACCGACTAAACCTTCCTCATCGCTCTTCTCCGCCCCGAGACCGGACCCGAAATTAAGCATAACTCAGTCTCGAGGGGTTTGCTCGACCTCTTCTCTTGAGCTTCCTTTCCTCTTGCTCTTGAAACAAATAAAAAAAAAACAAAAGTCCCACTCACTCACTCAATCATTCTATTATCCATCACACATCATCATTTTTTCTTTTAACATCTGTAACAAGAAGAAAAACATCCAACTACTCACCCATCTATACTGTCATCCACACACACACCCGCCCTTTTTTTTTTCCAGCTGATTTGCGATGACTTTTTCACCACTAGATCAAATCGGTGGGTTGCGTCTAAGCAAACTGAAGTCAAGAAGGTTACGGGCCTGAAGGCCCGGTACGAGCGCCTGTGCCTATTAAGAAGGAGCGGAAACATTATGTCGAGGTGCTTAAAGGCAAGCGTGAGGCCAGCTTAGCCTGTAAGCAGCCAGAAGTTATCTTCCTAAACACGAAGGAGAGCTCCACAAAAACAATTTAAGTCTGTTCTGAAATCGCTGTAAAAACTTCGATATTATTCTCGCTTGTCGCAATTCGGTTTCCCTGAGTACAGCAATTGCTTGTTAGATAATGATAGTACCGATTGCTAGGCACCCCCCTGCCTGGCAACCGGTATATCTCCCTGAACTTAATATTAAGCTGCATCCTTTTCTCCCAGATATGACGACTCTATATCAGACAGCATTCAAGATGCTGTGCTTGATATCACACAGGATGAAAACGTCACTAAGCTGACCTCGCGGGCAGTTACCCCTTACCTTCAAAACAGATTAAAAATTTTAAAAATAAATTCTGATTCCAATATAATGTCGTTTTTGTATTACACTTTACCACAGGGATATGTACGGTCACCTATTTTCTTTACAGAACATGTAACCTACATTAAAACCTACCGTGTTGGTTTAATGGTGAACTAGTCATCGTAAATAAGTTGATCTAGAAGTCGAGTATTCTCAGGTTCAAATTCTAGTAAAAGTAGTTACTTTTATATGGATTTGAATACTAGATCGCGGATACCGGTATTTTTTGGTGGTTGGGCTTCAATTAAGCACACATTTCAGAAATGGTACATCCATTCTGACACTGTACAAGACTATACTTCATTTACATTCATACATATCATCTTCTAAGATAATACCTTACTGTGGTTCCATAGGCTAAACAGAAAAAAGTACGTGTAAACAATCTTATAAGTAGATATCTTATAAATTTTACAAAATGAGAAAAATTCTTAGCATTCCAATATTAAAATTAGTCTTATTACTTTTTATACAACCTGTGGCAAACCACAGGTTGTATAAACCTAGAACTCGGAAATCTATAACGTTTCCGAATAACTTAATATTATATGATTATAATCTTTCGACTACAAGACGATTGCATCTTAGTAAATAGTTTTATAACTACAGTAATGTATTTGAATTACCACAAGTATTTATTACGTAAGGAAGATTAATTATAAAAATTTTACATATTATTTATCTAATTTTATAACTATCAGAAGACAGCTAATCTATAAAAATTGAATTTTTGTAACTTTCATCACCGATTAAAATTTAAATCATTATAATAAAAAACATTTTAACCCCAATTATCATTGACAGGGTAAAGGCAAATTTTCAGCTTGATTTCGTATGAACCCTGTTCATCATAATTTCATATTTACGTTTTATACTACATAATTATTTTAATCTGTTATAATTAATATTGTAGTAATCTTACGCTAGCAAAATTTTGAACTATCTACGATTTTTTAAAAATGACGTCTACTACAACCAACGAATAAAATTTTATGGTACTTGCTTGTTATCGCACCGCCACTTTTTTCACTTTTTTTTTATGCAGCTTCTTCAGATTTCATGAGAAAATGAATAATAACGTTTATTTAAGGTAGAAAAGGTGCATTTTATTATGTATTTAGGTACATCTCTATTTTGAATAGTATGAAACTTCCCTCGTATAATTATTCCAGATGATTGTAGCGTTTTGTCCCGTTTCTAACTCACGTTCACACTATTTTTCACATGAAAATTCATAGCACCAAGAGAATAGAAATCTAACGATTTTTACAAATGGTAACCGACTTTCTTCCAACCGATTATCTTTGCTTAAATATATATCCTTCCTACAATCTCTTTTCATGCAGCGAAAATATTGATGTTAAAAATTTAAAGTCATAATATGGTTTTTTTTTTACATTTATGGAATATCGGCAAAAGGCCTTTTTATTGTAAAAATTAAATTGCATTTTCTTCGGTATTTGGTAAATCCTATATTTTCTTGATGTCTACACTGTGTATAACTATCTATTCTCGCCGACAACAAATCAAACAACATACTAACACGTTTTCCAACTCAAAGGTTTACATTCTATCGTATAATTATTATAATAATATTTTTTGAGAGGGAAACATGTGAAAATCATGTGATTATAATAAGCAATAAGATAATATTATTTGAAAATTATATTTTTACTCATTTTACAACATTTATCACAAAAAATAAAGTGAAAAAATGTGTCGGTGCGAAATAAGGTTAGATTATTAATAAATTGTATATAATATGCATATTTAACGTTAATCAGATGATGTTAGCGAGCGAAACGAGCGTTATATTTGGTTAGGTTATGTTGATATACGTACGATTCGTAAGTACACCGAGTCAACAACGTAATCTAGATACACATAATCTACGCTTGCTAATAGACATATTTTTTGTTTAATACATTGTAATAATATGTTTAATACGTTGTTTTTTTATTAAAAAGTTACGCCAAAAAAAGTGTCAGGGCAAAAAGTACCGTTTTTATTTTTCTGGTGTTGCCTAGTTACACTTTTGCAATCATTAGTAAGGTAAAGAATTTTTTTTTTATTTGTAATATGTAATGTCTTTTTCATCCTTACATAGAACAAGCAATTAACGAGGTTAAAGAACAATTTAGAACCGGAGTAACAGTGCAAGATGAAAAGATAAAGATGTTACGATTTGCTGACGATATAGTAATTCTAGCAGAAAGTAAAAAAGATTTAGGAGAAACTT
>JAAAKQ030082354.1:0-15006 GCA_010016005.3 Zanna intricata | reverse complement strand
TATAACATTTTTTATCTTTACTAGGATTTGAACCTTAGAATTCTTGACTTCAAAATCAGCTGATTTGCGATGTCACATTAACCACTAGACCAACCCGGTGGGTTTGTTTATTTTGATAAAAATAAATTTCAAATGTGAATTTGAAACTTTTATTATAAGAATTTAATTTGTTTAACATTATTAGATATTCATTTATTTTTCCAGTTTTTATATGAGAATATACCATGTCCATATTAAAACTTTATTGATGCCAAATTATAATTTACTCTCAAGATCCTGTAAATATATTTCTGATATAATCACTGATAGTGGAAATTCCATAGGTAAAGTAGTTTTTGTGTATAATATTTGTTATTAATTCAAAATAATTTTAAATAATTTAATTCATTTATTAATTTGTAATTGATATAATATAATATTATATCCAAAATAAAACATAAAATTCTTAGAATAAAATGAATCTATCAGATATATTTACATTAAAAAATGGGTACATATTAATAAATAAATTAAATAGCTAAAATGTAAATTAAGATACTAGAGTGGTTAGTTATGACATAACTAACATACAACCTAACCTACCTATAGACCATACCTTTTAAAAATAATAAACAATAAATTAAAAGTAACCAAGATCAAAAATTTATTGAAGGTATCATCACTATTATAATAAATATCTATCAACAAAATTATTTTGAATTTAATAATTTTAAATTGTACAGTAATTATTTTGAATTATTATAACACAATTATTTTGAATTTAATAATTTTGTTGACATATATTTTTTGGTAACTATATATATTGTTATTTATTATAAACTGTAATTGGTTTGTATTAATATGGTTTTGTCCCATACCTGCTTTCTCAGTATTGTGTTGTAATGACAAGAAGCAATAAGAATTTTGATTCATTGATCAGAATCTGCAATAAAAAAGGCATAAATGACAAGATTTTAGAATATGCTTTATAATTAAAATTGAGTGCATAAATCTGCATAAAGTTTTGATCCCAGATGGTCACTGGTATTCTTATGAGAGTATTTTTTTTTTAAAGAGAGGAATCACATCACCACTAATTTAAAAAAAAATTTTTTGAACTGTTAAAGGCTAAATAATGTGAATATACTGGTTAAAGTAGATTAATTACTAAAAGAAATGAAGCACAAAATAAATTTTATGAGGTTAAAATATTCCTAGAAATTAAAAATAAGATTAACAAAATTGAGAATCTAATGTAAGAAAACTTAGTTTAGATGGAAAAAGTTGATATATGCTCTGAAAAGATTCATAAAAAAAAAAAAAAAAAAAAATATATATATATATATATTGATAACGTTTTTCAATGTGAAAGTTTAGGTACTAATTTGAGTCCATAATTCTATTGGAAAGGGGATATTATTAGGGCCAATCCTAGTGCTTTTGCCTTCGTATGCAATCTCGAAAAATGCCGACCTCCAAGCTTCAAAAAAAAAAAAAAAAAAAAACAAAATTATAAAAGAACCATGTTAACCAGAAAAATGACATATAATTGAATTAAGACAATAATATTAATACAAATTTACAGAAAATTGTTTTATTAAAAAACAAAATTTACATTTTTAACAAGCAACTGACAACTAAAACTAGTAGCTACTATTTTCAGAGATAATTTAAATGTACTTTTAAAACAATAAACAATACTGGTACAATAATAATATATTGTACTGATAAATAGTAAATAATATTATTTTCTAAATTCAAGTAATCAAGATATTTTTTTATGGATTGTGTTTAATTTTTTTCCACTCAGTTCAGGCAGTTCTGCTGTTCTTAAATTTTTCCTACCTTACCTACCTCCTAGGGCTGATCCTGATATTGGTAGATATAACAACTTTGTGATGTGCACCAGTATACGTCTACATTCTGTATATGTCTGTTAAAAATACTGCTAATACTGATTTAATTTTTCAGATTAGAAAAATTATTTTTTTTGGGATGGTCATACTAGCTTCAATATTTTGGGTCACATTGTAAAACAGAATTTTGTATCAAAATCAAAGAATTATGTATGGTTAAATAGTCATTTAAGAAGTTTTTTAAAAACATACATGAGATAATAAAAAATCATAGCAATTTAGATCTGGTTATTATTCCAACTGCCACAAATAATAATTTGCCTTTGAGTAAAATTTAATTACTTGAACATATTTTATCAAAATAAAATACATATACTAGTTTGTAATATTCTTCATGATTTGACTGGCCAATTACTCAACAAGCAAACTAAAATTTGAAAATATAAATATTTTCTTAAATAGATATTCAACATAGTAAGTTATGTTAATGTTTTAGATTTGTTTGGTTTAATATTACAGAGAAAATTTTATACTAAACATAGGTTTCATTTTAATAAAAAAGGAAACTAATATTTTTCAAAACTATATTTCATTAAAAAATATAAGAACTAATTCCTGAAAAGAAAATTTTAATAGTTCTGATGTAAAACAACTGATGGCACTTGTGTTTCTATAGTTAGTGATGATATATGTAATTTTAGATTGCAAATGCTTTTCAATATAAAGTCATTTGTGTTTCAAGGTGAATCATTTTCGGCATTCATATGTTGTATCTTTGGACCATATTTTATGTCATAAAAAACATGAGGAATTTCTTATATTTATAATCTCTATAAGATATGTATTATATAAAAAATAAATTATTAGAATTATTTTTAAAGTGAAACTTAAATTTACATTATATTTTTAGCTTAATATTGGATATCTGAATTTTGGTAAAAGGCTAACAACAAAATATTTTTACTTTAGACTGCAGCATTTTGTTTCAACTACCTAATTTTGTTGTAAAGATAAGATCCACAGAGAAACTTTATATTAAATGTTCTAATATTAAATTCATTGTAATAAAGTTGCTCAGAGATGCTGAAGAAGTGGAGTTTGATTATTCACCTATTAAAATTCTATGTTCCAGAAATCTGATTCTGTCAGGAGATTCTGTCCAAAAATTTTGTTCAAAACTGTGCTGGTGAATTTAGTACTATTATCTGTAGGGACTTATTAATTTTGCCAATTTGTTAGAACATTATATTAAAGAGCATAGAATGTAACATAAACTACCAAACACTACTTTGATAATATGATTCTATCACTATTTGACTACTACTAAAAACAACTTTTAAGTCACTAGGTTAATATTAATAGCTATCAATTTTGTTGATAATTTTTCTATTCAGAACATGTTTCCATGATACTGAAAAAGAAAATCCAGCTAATTTTGATATTAAAAGTAAGAATAACAATAATTATAGGCAGTACAGTCACAAAGATTACCAATGTTTTAATTAATATAAAAGAAGATGTAAGTAAAAAATTAGGAATTTTTTCTGTTTTTTATTAGTGGAAGTTAAGGTTGATATTTTTGTGGATTTCTTGCAGAAGTTGATCACTTCTACCAGACTTTTTAACTTTCTTCAATTCCAAGAACCTTATTTAAACAAAAACACTGGTTTACTGAAGATTGATCACACACTGTAACAATAATTTTAAATACTTCACTACACTTTGAGTAATGGAAGCTACTCTCTTAATCTCATGTATGACCTACACTCAGTATCAGGTATAAATCAAGAAAAACTCTTTCAATTACACTATAAAGATCAATAATATAAAAATATTCTTCAACCACAAATTTATTAGAAAAGTTCCTAATAAATTTACAACCATGTAGAGAATAATAATAATTGAGTACAGTAAGGATGTAATTCCTACACTACACCTGGCCAAGGAACTAATCAATGAAGAGTTTTTAATTCAGCAGCTCTTGGTATGAAAGGAATAAAATTATATAATAGTAATAATGCCCCATGATCAATGCAAATAACAAAGAATCACCAAAATTTTTTTCAGATTATATTACAATTTTATTTAATTTAAACATGTGTTTATCTGGAACAAGGAAACTATGTTTTTTAGTACCACCATTATTTCCAGTAAGTACATGCCAAATCAGGGGCTCTGGTTTTGGTTTCACTGTGTTATCATATACATCAATGATTTCATTGAGTATAGAAATCCCATTGCAATAGACTGGAACTAATATCATTGTGCCATGTCAGCCATTACTTTGAGTTGGTCACTGAGTTCACTGTTAAAAATTATACAAGAAAGAAATTATAAACTTTCTTACAGGCTTGCTTTTTTCTCTTTTCATTTTTTGTTACAGCATTTACTTCGACAGTGGTGAAATGAATTCTTTTCTGTATTTGTATTCTTACAGTAAGAATCAAACTGATTATTGATCTACATCTTTTCAAATTTTTAACTGATTTTCTCACTCTCTCTCTCTCTCTCTCTCTTTGTAACTTTTTATGTTTAATATTTAGTAGAGGTGGAAATATAGTCAGTAAGATAATAATTACTTTATTCTAGTTATATATGAAAGATAAATTATGAATTATTAATCTAAATAAAAAATTTGGATAACAATTTTGTTTCAGATTTGAATTATTTTTCATACCTTTCACATAAATTTATCTTAAATGCAGCAATGATAAATTTGACAAATGCCTTGATGACTAAAAATACAGGCTATTTTTAAGGTGAAATCACGTGAATGAAATACAGGCTATTACAAAGTGAGATCACGTGACTGAAATACAGGCTATTATAAAGTGAGATCATGTGACTAAAATACAGGCTATTTTTAAGGTGAAATCACGTGAATGAAATACAGGCTATTACAAAGTGAGATCACGTGACTGAAATACAGGCTATTATAAAGTGAGATCATGTGACTAAAATACAGGCTATTTATAAGATGAAATCACTAGACTAAAATACACTTGAATGTTTTGTTAATCGTTATTTTTCTCTTTATTATTGCCAACATCTATGGGAGAGGTGGTAGTACCTCTGTCCCAGGTTTGAACTCTGTCAGGTTTAACATTTTTCACAAGCTATAAAATTCATCTAACAAGATGTCAAGAAATTACTTATAAATAAGATGTTAATAAGTTAACAACTTTCGTCTTTTATAATGTATTTATTAAAAACATTTTTAAATTTTATCTTTTTTAAATTTATGCTCTGACATTTACACAAAACAGACAAATAATTCCCAGGTTTCTTTATGGTTGTAATTTTAAACCTAATTAAGGAAAATCAAAATTATTTATGACATTGACTTTCTATTCATTAGTATCAATTGTTACATTACATAAAGCTAGTAATGAATTATAGGAAAGTTGGGTAAACAGTTTCATTGACTAAATAAAAGGGAATCATATACATATTATAAGCATGATGTATTTTATGAGACTAAAATTATAGCATTAAAGTTGCAACTATATGATGTACTAACCAATTAACGCAATTGTTTTAAATTATACTGCAGTCAATGCAAGTTGTCAAACATTCTCAACAAATAATATACATTTTAATAATACTGATTTATTAAGATATAATAAAACATAATTTTTTTTAATAGAAAATACAAATTTAATTATTAATGAATAGCATTCAAACAGTTGTTTATTACTTGTTACTTATTAGTTTATAGTAGTAATACTGATTTACAGGACCCAGCCTCTACTTTTCAATTTTTATTTGTTTAGCCCACACTCTCTCCTTTTTCTGTTAAGCCTACAGAACCACTGTAACGTACTATTTCAGAGGATGAATGAGAATATGTATGAATGTAAATGAAGTGTAGTCTTGTACAGTCTCAGATTAACCATTCATGAGGTGTGTGGTTAATTGAAACCAGTATCCACAATATGCCGGCCTCCATGGCACGAGTGGTAGCGTCTCAGCCTTTCATCCAGAGATCCTGGGTTCAAATCCCGGTCAGGCAAGGCATTTTTCACACATGCTACAATTCATTCATCTCATCCTCTGAAGATATACCTTAATGATGGTTCTGGAGGTTTAAAAAAAAAAAATTATCCATGATATAATATTCAAATGTGTAAAAATACTAGGATTTGAACTTTAGAATTCTCGACTTCAAAATCAACATTTGAAGATTTCAAATGAATGGATTTGTGATGTCATGTTCACCAACAGACCAAAAAAAACCACTAGACTGGTTTAGTTAGTGACTATGCCATCCAAAGCAATTATACCAAGATAGTATTGTAATGTTTAGCTCATACTGCCGTTTTTCTTTCCTTCACCTTATTGGCATTCCATTCTCCCTTTAACTATAAAATTTTCATCTCCTTTTTATACTTTATTTGACCATCATATATTTGTTTAAGTATCTTTCATAAGACTCTTCTACTGAAAAGGTTACCATATAAATTCTGTTGTTTTAGATTCAGTCTTTAAGACTATCCTGACTAAAATAATTTTTTCACAATATTGCTTGAAAAAAAAAAATTTACATCAATTAATAATTTATTATTTTTTACTATATTAATAATCTTCAAAACACCTTTTTTCTTCTTAATTAATTTTTCTTATTTTTTAACATATTTTTCTGGTCAGTTTTTCAATTCATTAATTTAAAAAATATATATTTGAAAAATTATCATTAATTTAAACTTAATAAAATTTCATTTTAAATTATTAAATTCAATGACTGTACGAGATTTTTATCATACTATTTTTCATTATAATAACTGGAATAAACTTTTTTTGAGATATTTCTTTCAATAATATTAAAAGGAAGAATAAAAGTTTTGTTAAAAATATGATTTAAAAAACATTTTTGCTTCTTTGATCTGAAATAAGTTATAAATAATAAATAAAATTTAAATTTTATGTCATTTGTTAATGTTGTACATTTAATGTGAATCATGTCCTTCATCAACGAAGTAGGTAGAAGCAGTGAGGCACACAGACTGTTCGTTAGATGCTATTCAAAAGGAATAATTGGGGACACGCGAAATTCTATATCTTGGCTTATGACAGTCAAATATTGTATTTTTTTTATTACTCTATGTGTAATGTAATTTATAGTTCTTAAAAAATTTTTTAAATTCTATTATTAAAAATTGAAGTAAAAATTAACTGGTTAAAAATACAGTTTTTTAATTTTACTTACAATTTTCTTTCTGTTTCATGCAGAAAGTAATAATATTGTATCACTTGTACTGGATGTTAATGAATGATATAATAGTTTTTTTTTTACAGCAGCATTGTTACTAGGAAGTATGTTTTAGGAATGTATGTAGACCTGACTTCTGATTACTTTTCTGAACTGAAAAATGTTTTTGCACGAAAAATTGGATTAAAATTTGGATCGTGAAAAAAATGGGCAGTATTTGTTTTACGGAGTTCCGGACACTAAACAGATAAAGAGAGAGGGGGATGCTCTTTAGAGGAGTAGTGCTAAAAAATCCCCTGAAAAAGGGGCTAATATTCAGCTTTGATTATTACAACAAGATCTTGTTTATCTTAAACAAGAATAAGAGGATAATAAATAAGAGGATTTAGGATAACAAGTTCTAATCACTTGAAATTGAGTCATTTATAATTTTTAATAATTTTAAATCTTTATGATTTTCTTATGTATTCTTTGAAAAATCAAGAAATTTTCACCTTTGTTTATGTAAACTATGTAACATATAAAAAGGATTACCGCATCAGGTTCACTGTGAATGTAATAAAGATAAAAATTAAATTTTTATACTTAAAAAATTTTTATGCTTTCACGTTTTTGGTTTTTAACAGTCCTGCTTACAGTAAACAGAAATTTTTAATGATATAAAAAATTTTATTACTTTTGATTAAATGATTATATAAAATGTATTCAGTAATAAATAGTTAATTTTGTTTTAATCAATTCTTGCCACTTTATTATCTTATAAACAACTCTTATTATTTTTAAGCAAATAGAATTTCAAAAAGTAATTAAACATAACGTTTCAAGTTGATGTTTCATATTGTGTAATTAAATTTTCAGTGAAATTAATTTGTTTTTTACAAATAATATGAATAAATGAAACAGATTTTATACAGTATATGTGAATACATATTTGAGAGTGTGATGTTTAGAACAGGTTATTGTCCGGGCAAGGCCAATAAATATTTCCAGTATTTAATGAATTTTTTTTTTCTAAAAATGAAAATGAACTTCAGTTGCTATGAAAGGAGATGAAATATCGTATATTCTGAAAAAAGTATCATATTCTGACTGATTTTTTTTTTTATTTTCATTTTTTTTAATAAAGCCTACACACTTTATTTAGAGCTACACTTCATTTAGAATAAAGGTGCTATTCTTTAATTCTTAGAATTTTCCACTTTGATTTTTAAAATATGTTTTTAACCATATAGACAATTCAATTTATTTTAATTTCTCTACTAATCTCTCTTCATTTATTTTTAACACTTTTATGAATTAGAATTTATGAATTTACTTTATTGCCTGCGAATTGAATTTTATTAAAAAAATTATGCTTATTTTATAAGTATGCTACATACTATAATCAGAACAGTAGTAGGTGACCTGAATGAAATACAAGACACTCGAAAATGGCATAGCCATTCTCAAGGTAACAGATCTCACGCCAGTCTTACTAAGAAAAGTGAGGAGTGAAATAGTCTTCTGTTGTCTTCTTCATGAGATAATCACAACATTCATGTCAGTATGCCAAACCCACCAAAATGTTAAAAGTTTAAAAAAAAAATGTTCTGCTGTTTAAATGATATATTCAATTTCTTCACTAAACATATAGTGAACATCACTTCTCAGAGAAAGTAACTAAGTTTAATTTCTCTTGTATCATAGATGCCTTACCTACATCACACCCATACAAAACACTGACTCATACAGTGTAAAGTAACAAACTAATGTACCTCTTTTGTTGATAAACAATGCCCTCTTTCTGTATAGAGTAAGGGAGAACTATTCTATAAATAAATTATAAAGCCTTTTTTTTTTTTTTTTAAATAAATAAGCTTATTCTTATCCATAAACCCAAATGGATTATTCCACAGTTTGATATTAGTTATTTTGTTCATTGCAATACACAGATTAATAGGATGAATGGATTAATAAGTTAAATTCAATAAATAAAAACATTTTAGAAATGAAGTGATTTAAGTTTCAGCTTCTCAAACCTCAGATTTTTAGCATTCCTTTTATAATTTATAATTTACAGATCTCCTTTTACAGATTTTATAATTTATTTTTATTTTCTTCTGTTTATTAAAAAAAAAAAAACAAAACTTTAATATGGAAGCTAACATCCTTTTTACACAGTTAGTTCTCGTGTAAATATTAATACGATTTTATTTTTACTAGTAACAATCCTTTGTAATGTAGAATAATAGTTTCTGTATCAATCAATATATGTTTCACAATTTTACTTTTAAACGTCGACAACTAATAATTTATTATTTTTGTATATTCATAAACTGTCAGACCAAAGGTTGGTTGGATCCGCATCAATGGTAATATTAACAATACATAAAATCTAGGTAATACTGGAGAGATTTTCACGTCATGACTTACAGAATATCCTAATTCTGCCTCAAAAGCATAGCATAAATAACAAGATAATGAGCATAATGAGATAATTAGTATTAGCATTAGCCAGAATAAGAATAAAAGACATTTAAAAAATTAACTTACCATATAATAATTAAACATTACTGGATGATGCTAATGGCAACGACAAAGAAAATATAATTATTCCATACAATTAAACCAGTAACTTAGTATACTTTTATAAACCTGCTCAATTCAACTGTTATATGCTGTACAGACCATCTTATCTCCTATGGCACTTAACAAGACAGAAATAATAATTTACCACTTAATATACAGTGCTGCATACTATTCTAGCGAAAAGAAAATTGTAAAGACAAAATTGAATGTTATTTTAATAACTTTTTATCTATTCAAAACATCTGAAATTAAAAGATGTTCAAGATAATAAAAATTATATCTGGTATGCAAGTGTTCACGCCTCGGGATCAGGAGTCCCCGTATGTCATCACCATTGTCCACCCCGGCAATGGCTCAGTGAAGGCTGTCCCTCCCTCTGGCTCCTTCGTGTTATTGTTTCTAGCCCCTATCCCCGTCATAGAGGGAAGGAGTCCCCGTGCTTCATCACTACATCCTATCTCCATAAGCAGGAAACAAGCTGCAGCTCCACAGAGAGCTGTCCCCCCACATGACTGTCCCCTACATTTCAGCCAACCATGTTTCTTCGTCCTTACTTTTCCTTCGAAGCACCATGGTTACGTATCACCTTATCTTTTCCCAACCATCTGGATTGCGTAACATGGTTGCCATGATGTCCTCCGGGGTTGCCTCCATCACTCCCAAAAACTCCCTTTCATCAACCCAACGAGCGCAGTGAAAAAAGGTATGTTCAACATCATCAGTATCCCCGCAATATAAGCAGTTTGGCCACTGCTTCGAGTTAAAACCATGTAAATATTCGTTAAAGGTCCCGTGACCGCACAAGAATAATTTGAAATTAATGTGTAGCCTGTTGTTTATGTTAGATTAAGATTTTTAATTCAGCCAGTTTTGTTAGTATCAACTGAGTTGTCAGCCAAGTTGAATAAATTAGCAGTCAAATAAACTTTAAACTTGTCCACTGGGCTGGTCTAGTGGTAAACTTGTCTTTGCAAATCACTATTTTAACAGCTTTGCATAGTGTATGTTATAACAGTTATCACGAATTACGATAAGTTGCAGTGTTTCTCATGTATGCGGCACATCCCCCTAGGGAGGCATGATATCATTAGATGGGATGTGTGAACATATCAAAGAGAAAATATTATTAAAAAAATTTAATCATTTACTGCAGCAAGGAAAGTTAAACAAAACACATTCTGATATAATAAATAATAAAATACACATTTACATTAATTTAATACCCTTATAAATAGGATTGTATCAGTACTGCACAATATATTTAATAATTAACTTATCAATACTAAATTAAAAACAAGTTTAATGATTATTAGTAACTCCCTTGGGCCTGTTATGTTGAGCTAAGTTTTGCAAAGGAAGGTTCAATATTAGAAATAGACACTCATGAGTTCTTTTTCTATATTTAACTGAGATCTAGATTTTGTCTTCAGAGCAGCTACCGCAGAAAATCTGTTTCACAAAGATAGGATGTTGAAAATAGTAATAATATACGAAATGTTCTCAATTTCAGTATAGAAAACTTCATCATCCATAACTGCTCAAAATTTGAAGAGTGATTTATTACTAAATTATTATTTGATTTCACCACTTGCCGTGAAGTCTATGACGATTTCTTCTTCAGCAGTAGAGAACTCTTTGGAAGTATTTTGAAATTGATCCCTAACCTGCTTGTAACTTGCTACTAAGATGTTGTCAGCAAGAAAATACTTTTTAAAATTCTTTGCCGGCATGGATAAATGATTTTCAATGGTCATAAAAACAACTTTCACATGTTCTTCAGTGTTATAAATTTTAACACATTCATCCATGTTTGCAAACATTTCTAAGTTTTTTTACTTTAAATTTCTGTTCCACAACTTCAATTTTCTACAAAAAGCATTAACTTCATCTCTGGTGTTCAACATAAGTGTATTTGCTCCTTGAAGTTGAAGATTCAAGGTATTTAATTTATTGAATATGTTGGCTCAATTCCATCACAAATAAACCATCTTGAGACTTTTCAGTTTCCAGTCAGTTTTCCTCTTCTAGAAAAATGGTGATTTCATCTTTTAATTCATAAACATGTTACAAAAATTTTCCACATAATAACAATCTTGCCTCGCGATAAAACAGTAATGCTGAATGTATTGCACCCATGTCTTTACAAAGTGCAGAAAATATTCTTGATTTTAGGGTTCTCATTTTTATATAATTTATTATGGTTACAACTTTGTTAGTACAATAATCAGAATAGGGCTCATTTCTTTGGAAGCCAGAGTTTCTCAGTGAATCATGCAATGTGTCCAGACACACTGTGGAGATTTTTGCCTCACAAGTGCTTGTATACCTTCATATCTTCCAGACATTGAATGAGCACTGTTGGTGCATATTCCGATCCAACTTTCGTCATTTATGTTTGCCTCGTTTATAAAATCATTTAAAATAGCAAACAATGCAGGTGTTGTTACTTTGATATGTATTGGTTTGCAGAAAAGTAGTTTTTCTACTGCTGACTTATCACAAAATCGAATATAGGCTATGAAAGAGCATCTTTATTGCTCTCTGTTGCCTCATCAAACTGAATTGAAAACATTTTGTCACGCAACTTCCCGAAAAGCTGATGCTGTACATTTTCAGCCCATCGAATTGCCCATCGTAGTTGCCTATCAGCTGCTGCTCATTGAATTGGTGGGCAGCCGTATCTTTTGATGGTTGCCAATTCAATGGGCAACAGTATCTTTTGATAGATAATGGACTGCAATTGTTCGGCAAAATTATCACCAAACAGTTTCTACAATCTCAATTGCAGATGGGAAAATCTTCTTCACCAATGGTGTGAGGCTTTTTACATCTAGCTAATTTATATGAAAGTTTGTAAGAGGCAAGTAAAGCTTAATCATTCAAAGATAAAGTTTTTTTTTGTAAAAATGATGTTTGTTTGCTTTTCATATGATTTTAATTTTTAATTCGAAGAATTCTATGGTTTGTTAAAATATTCACTACGAAGTGTTCCCAAATGTCATTTAAGTTTATTAGGTTTCATGCTGTCTGTTGCCAAAATTTTGAGCATATGTCACACTGGGGCCTTTTTCTTTTTTTAATTCAATGATCGTAAACCCAAAATTAAGTATTCTTGAGAATATTTTCTTGATTTTATTTTCGGAACCACGCTCGTCTGTGGACTTGCTGATGCTTCACTATTGTGTAATTATAGCTTATGATTCTTTATTGCCATCAATATTTAGTATCGTAAATTGCAATTAACATGCAAATTACAACATATACGTTCACGATAGATTCAATAGCGGTAGAAGGATCGACTCGACCGAGACTGGTTGGAATCGAACGAGGTGCAGCATTTATACACGTTTGCAAAGACGTTCCAGAATGTTCGAGACAAATCGGAACTTCTCGCGTAGCCATGAGAATTTCCGATATGGTGAACGTTAAGACAGAGAGCAATAGAGTGGCATTGATTCTGGTTTTGTCAATACATCAGATCGGTGTTGTAAAATATCAATAAATTTACTTATTCTTGGTAATTTGTAAGGTCTGTAGCCTATCTTTAGCGTCAAAATACTAAAAATACATTACAATACATTACAAATACTAAAAAATACAATACTAAAAATACATTATAAACAATATTGTATATATTGTTGTTGTATGAGAGGAGGAGAGTGATGAATTTTTATGTAAATTAGGTCGCAAATAAAAAGGTTTCTCAATCTTTAAAGAGAGAGGGTCGCAAAACTGAAAGGTTGAAAAACGCTGCGTTATATATTGTACTGTGGTAAAGGTGTAAATCATGGATGATTTTTACCAAAGTATACCGGTATCCACTGTCTAATATTCAAATCCGTTTTAACTTTTAAAGAAGAAAAGAAGAACCACACCACGACGAGGTTCCAGCAGGCAGAGCTCAGCAGAAAACTTGGGGAAGGGCAGGCAAACGAAACAAGACGTCAAACTTCTCCTCACCTAATACCCATTTTCATACATACGCATACGATTTACTTCAGCCAGCACATCCAAATCCCTCCAGGAAAGGGAAGAGCATTGCTTCTATCAAATACTAGGGCCCCGAAAGGTGTATTCCTGCCAGTCCGAAAGGTGCTAGCACCGAAAGGATTTCAGTGGACGGACTGAAGGAGAATCACGCCGAGAGCCCGAAGGAGAATCAGGCTATTGCACCCAGGTTCCCGAATTCAGCCCCAGTATTTCTACAAACGCCCAAAGGAAAGAAATGAAAATACTAAATCCGTCCATAAACTAAAAGAAAACTAAAAACTAAAACCGCCTGATAAAAAGAAAAACTCTGCAGCAAGGGATATCAGTCCAGGCTCTGCGAATTGTAGGGAGAAAATACAAACTCTCGCAACCTTGCGTTCTGTTCCGTTCCATTCTAACTTTTACTACGAGGATATGAATCTTACGACATTTGACTTCGAAAATGAACTGTTAATCAATTGATTTGCGACAACCAGGGGTGACCAGCCCTTTTTTCTCGAATTTTTTTTTGTCTCGGATTTTGATTTCGAATTCGGATTAAGTATCATTAAGCGATTACAAAAATACACGAATGACCGTGGTCGTCGGGTTCAACTCAAAATGGCCGCCAAAATTAAAATTGTATAATAATAATAATTGCGCAATAACTGTGTAAGCTATGAATTTAGTTCAAAATCACTAAGGTTTAATAAAATGTATGAAATATATAAATATCAATTTTGTAAATCAAATGTAAGACCCCGCCGATCGGACCGATTTAGTGACCGATTTAGCTCGTCGTCGCAATCAGTTGTTTAACAGCTCATTTGCGAAATCGAAGGTCCTCTCTATTTTTTTCTGTTTAGCCTCTGGAACTACCGTAAGGTATTACTTCAGAGGATGAATGAGAATAATGATATGTATGAAACTGAATGAATTGTAATCCTTGTACAATCTCAGATCGACCTCGATCAATCTCAGAAGTGTGGTTAATTGAAACCCAACCATCAAAGAACACCGGTATCCACATTTACTAGGATTTGAACCTTAGAACTCAAGACTTGGAAATAAGTTGATTTGCAATGGTCTCGTTAACCACTAAGCCAGCCCGGTTGGCTAAAGTCGAAGGTCCTATGGTTTAAATCCTAGTAAAAGTTACTCATGGATTGAATACTAGACAATGGATACCGGCGCAGGACCGGCTCTAGGGGTAGGCAAGCGTGCCGCTGCCTAGGGCGACACATTTTAAGGGGCGGAAAATTTACGATGCTGACATTTAAAAAAAATTATAAGTATGTTATTTCATTTACTAATAACAGAAAAATCTGAAAAATTAACTACAAAAAATCTTTATCTTTATCTGTTTAGCCTCCGGAACTACCGTAAGGTATTACTTCAGAGGATGAATGAGGATGATGTGTATGA
>JAAAKQ030082343.1:0-15006 GCA_010016005.3 Zanna intricata | reverse complement strand
TTAATTTGATACTAATTTACAATACTAGAATTAACAATAAATAAAAACAATTAATATTTAATCGAATTGAACGTAAAGTGGAGTACATGAAGACAGATACAAAATTACATCAAATTTCTTCCATAACTCGGCTATTTGTTAACTGATTTTAAAAAATAAAATGTCATTTTATTCAAAATAAAAAGTGTTATATTTTAGCAAAACATAGATTGATAAAACTAATATTTATGAAGATTTAATGAATTGAAAAATAAACATGGCCACCATTTTGAAATTTTCAAAGGTATTTAAGTCATGATTTTTTTCTAATTTTAAAATATTTTTGTCAAGATGCTTACTAATATTAATGTGATTTGTCTATCCAAACTTGAGATATAAATTTTTATATAAAAATAACAAAATGGCAGATGGGGGAGAACGAAAGAGAAATTGCCATTTTTCCTAAGGATATTTTTTTTTATTTTTACAGGTAGAATTCGAATAAGTATAACCAGCCCATCTTTTCAGAAACACTCTGTGTATTGATATCAATATTCTGCACTAGGCGGTTTTTTTTATAAAATTTTTATATTTGTGCATTTTTTTTATGTATCTGTTTATGGTTTGTGAATATGAAACTTGTTTCATTAAAATGAAATTGTCTCCTATAACCAAGATAATAGTTTAAATTTTCTTATAATATTAAACTAGCTTAAATTGCCTTGTTATAAACTATTATTCAGAATTTCATGGTGGGATTTAAATTTTAACTGATTCCTAATTTTGAGTTATTTCTTAATGATTATAGACAACAGGATAGTAAATATTTAACATATAAAATTCTCTATTATTTTAAAAACAGTATCACTAGCTGCAGCGCATCATTCCTCTTTACTTTTTAACATGTGAATAACATCTAAATTGTTAAAAGATATTCAGATCTCTTGCCTCCTCCCTAGGCTGCTCTGATCATTTATTGCCTAATCTAAAAAAAAAATTATAAAATTCAGATGTTCAGTATTGAGATTGGTTTATTTCTTTCAATAAAAAAGCTAAACAGTGATATACAATTTGAACCCCCTTGCATCTAACCTCAGGGTCAAATAAAAGACTTTCTAGCATGAAAGAGGCCTGATTGTCCCAACTTCCCTCTAGCTTCATACTCCTGAAAGTAACAAAAATATTCAAATTTATTATTCAGATACTTTTACCCGTTCACTGCGTTATTTCATACCTTCAAATAATAATATTTCAGTACCTCATAACTGCATCTAGAGTGATCCTTTATTCTCTTTACTTTTTTTCTAATTATTATGCATAAACTTGTTCTCAGTATTTACTAAAACCTGTGAAAATTATGTACAGTAAAATTTTATCTTATGCATGTGAGACCATCACTTTGGAATAGTTTGCTGTATGAATTGTATAATAAATGCAGTGTTGTTTTGTTGAAAATGTGCCATAAAACTTTCTTAGAAAGGAAAAACCATTCACATAAATTTCTATAAATATTGTTACATTTTCATTATACCGTGCTGTCGGACAGTATGCTTTAGAATTATGTGGGTGATACATTGTATTCTTTCACCGTTAGGTTGGTGGCCCTCTGGGTTAATTAGGTGTTGCTCAGTATAAACCAAGATATCAATTGTTGATTTGTGATTGAACATGCTTATTTTCATTTTGTATTGTTTTGTATACTGGAATTGATATTTGCAAGAAACATAACGGTTCTTTTGATAGAGGAATGAACTTTTCTTGTCAAACATCCTTTCATGAATGTGACAATTATACTGATTTTGTGAAGAACAAGTTTTCTGAAAAGTTTCTCAATATTCCTGTTTCTCACTGCAGTGCAGTTTGAATACTTATTGAAAAAGTTCAGGCGATAGGGTCTATTAAAGTCATTGATCAAAGTGGAAGCCACTAAACTAAACAAACAGAAACTGCTTGATATTTTGGATGTTGTAGCTGAAAGTCCATTAAAATCAATGTGTAAGTTAGTACAGCAACAGCATATCAGAATTGCTGCCCACTTAAAGCTGTAAGAAAAGAACTGAGACTTTTCCCTACAAAGTAATGCACGCTTAAGAACTAAAACCTAGAAATCGTGCCAAAAGACTAAATTATTGCGAACTGCTTAAATGTTTTATTAACCAAAATTCTATACGTATCCTACACATTACATTTTTTACAGATGAAGTAACAACTACTTCCTAAATTAATTACTGACAACTATTCACTATGAATTACACAAATAATTTTTACACAAAGCAAAATTGAAGTCTGGGTCAGTGCAAGAAGTACGCATTGTGGGTCCAATCTTTTCTTGAAAATAGAATTAACAGTAATCATTAGTGTACTGCTTTAACAAACTACTTCATTAGTCAATTAACAGAAGTGAAATTTGATCACAGTCTACTCCAACAAGATAGCGCACACAGCTATCATGTCAATGACTTGTTATGAAATTTCTTTGGTGAGCAAATCATTTCGAGGAGTTGGTTTGTGGCCTGCACAATTGCCCAATCTCATTCCCTCAGATTACTTTTATTCGGGCGCAGTGAAACAAGCAGTATATTGCTACAGACTATGCACAATTGACAAAGTAAAACCCAAAATAACAGCATATCAGACATTCCAGTATTTCATCTGGTTAAAATGTTAGAAAACAGATTGAAACATGTGCAGTATTGTACTGATTTTAGGGGAGATTATTTTCAATACCTTTTTATAAACTACTTCAGCTATTGTAATACTATATTCTATAAAATAATGAAATAAAAAGCTCTCTGTCTCTCTATTTCTCTTTCTGTGTGTTCTCTTTCTACCTTATTCTTATGGTTAGAAGGTGTTCATACCTCCCATAATCCTTCCATGTAAGTCATTCAAATTACTTTTGTTCTTAATCTTTTGCTTGTATGGGCAGTAAAATTCTAAGTAATTTCACATTGTTTGAACTCCCGTGTATTAAATCATAATGGAAAAGGAACTATTGCTTACTGTTAAAGTCTTCTTTTTTTTTTTATATTTGAGGGCACGTTAAAAATATTACAATGGAAGTTTTAAAGAACCTTTAGTAGCCTTTATGTCATATAGTTTCCCTAGCCGGCCTCAGTGGTGGTGTGGTAGCGTTTTGGCCTTTCATCCTGGGGTCCTGGGTTCAAATCCCGGTCAGGCATGGCATTTTTCACACACGCTACAATTCATTCATCTCATCCTCTGAAGATATACTTGACTGTGTTTCCAGAGGTTAAACAAAAAAAAAAATAAAAAAAAAAAGTTATCCTAGTCACCTAATAATAATAGTTAAATATCAGGAGTTCATATCTTTTTCTCTTTTAAAAAATAATCTGTTTTAAAGGACATGTTGGGGACTTCAGTGACGTTACAGAAGTTCAGATCCCCCTTACCTCCCTGGGCAACCCACCTATTCAACCCAATCAATTCATTTTTAAAGTGTCCTATTTCTGAGAACAAGTTAAAGCCTTGATGGTGTAAACTAAATTTGAGTCCATCCAGATTCCATTCTGTTACAAAAGACATTCCACATTGAAGAAGTCAGAAAAAAGTTTTGATTTAGAGAAAGTTTGGGATGTCTATTCATGCCTCGAGATGCCTTTAGCATCTCCTTTTAATTAAGATTCAAATACTCTATCACTTTCTAACTAATAATTTTCAAAAAATCTTCTGCTTTTGGTGGTAACTGAAAAAATGAATGGAGTTGAAACAATCTGAGTATTCCTAGATTCCATTCAATTTTGACAATCATTCAGGTAGATCTCCTGTGTGTCATAAAATTAATATTTATTGAAATTTTCATGTATAGAATTGAAAATATAACTACACATTGATAACTGAACAATATTTTGTTGCCATTAGATTTTAAAAAGCATATTTTCAGATTATCCCATTTTGTACTGAAATTATTGTAATGAAATTTGCACGATGATTTAATTTTGACCATGCTTGAAATGTATTCTAATTATTAATAATTTAAAATATGAACTGTTATATGCAATTAACAATATCTTAATAAGTTTATTATTTTGGATGCATTTAAACAAAACAGTTAGATTCTAAAATTAACTAAGCACGTAAAATCTGCGTGTAAGTAGATCAGAAAATCAATTAATGAGGTTCTACCTTCTGTTTGGAGAAAAAAACATTTTTTGCCATTAGTCTTTCTGGATTCCTGATTTTCAACTGAAACCCACTGGGTTGGTCTAGTGGGTAACACGACATCGCAAATCAGCTGATTTCGAAGTCGAGAGTTCTAAGGTTCAAATCCTAGTATAGGTAAAAAATTTTATACTGATTTGAATACTAGATCATGGATACTGGTGTTCTTTTGTGGTTAAGTTTCAATTAACCACACTTCTCAGGAGTGGTCGACCTGAGATTGTACAAGACTTCACTTCATTCACATTCATACACATCATCCTCATTCATCCTCTGAAGTAATACCTTATGGTAGTTCCGGTGGCTAAACAGATAAATAGAGAGATGATTTTCAACAGAAAAATATTGAAGAATATCAGTTTAAAACAATTTTTTGTAAAGTATTTTTACTTTATTATTTTGACTAAATGATCCTTTCTGTATATAATTAAAAAAAAAATTCTAAAATTATACTTTGCTTGTATTTGATATAATCATTGTTTAAATAGGAATAATATTTACCATTTCTATGGATAGATTTTGGTAGCATATAACCACTACCCTATCAAATGGGTATAGCTGCTTATTCTTTTATCAGATCAGATCTAGAATTAGATATTGAAAAAACAATTTTCTTTTAAGTTTTTAACTTTTAATTTTAAAAAATACCTATTTTCTTCGTTTTTCAGATAGATTTGAAAAATTCTGGGCTATATATGGGATTATTGTTTAGCAGTTAAATTTTATCTGATTAGGACATTTTAAGTATGTTTTTTTATTTATTTAATCCAGTTTATTATTCATTGGCTTTAAGCATTTTATGTACTTATTTTATTGTATGATTATATTACAAACAAGGGCTGGTATGAAATCTTTTAAACCATATAATTTATAAATATCATGGTTTCTTTTGAGGTTTTAAAATATTTAAAAAAAAGTATTTTTATTTATAAGCAATTAGTGTGCTTGTTCTTTTTATGTTTGAATTTTATAAAAGCAGAATCGTTTATTATCTTTTTGTTAGTTTATTTAAAAAAAAGGAATATATTAAAAGGAATACTAAAACTCACACATACACTCATGCATACTGTTATGAATATGAATATGTATGTGTAGTTTGTTTTGTATTTTATATGAGTATGAATAACACATCATGTCTGTTTGTAATTGATAAGGTTGTAGGTATTGTGTACAAAATATATGAATGATCTGGTTTAGCTCTTGTTAAACTGAAATAATTCAGTATTGAAGAGTCATAGAAAATAAAAACAATCCTTTTTTTATAATTTTTTTTTTCCAATTCTGTTTACAATTATTTAGGCAAGTTTATATATATTTTTTCATTTGCTTTTTTTTTTTAATTCCGATTTTGTTATAATTAAAAGTATATTTACTATTCATTTTTCATCATTTAATTGACCTTTCATTACATTAAATAACATTTTATGAAATGTTAAATTATTTTTTTTTTTAAGTTGCAATATTTTTGTTTAGGTTTAATTTTTGATCTTATTAAGTTCTTGATTGGATTATCCTTGATAAGATGCAGCATCCAAAAGTATTGTTTTTATTGTAAAATAAATGGAACCCACAAAATTAAGTTGTAAGGGAAAATACTAAATTTAAATCAATTCTAGTAAAGGTAAACATTTTAAAGAAATTTGCACAACTTGTAGAAAACAGATTGAATTAAAATGATATTATATACTTACACTCTCTATTAAACAAATTTTTTGTCAGTATACATTATTATATTCTGATGAAAATTAAGAACTTTTTGAATTTACTTTTAGTCAAAATTTTCATTATGACTTTAAAATAGTCTTTTAATCAAGAATTGTAGACTGCTTAAAACTATAAATAAATGAGATAAGAGATGTACCTACCTATATTAGCAAACCTTTTTTCATATATTTTATTTATTTTTAAAATGCTTAATGTCATGTGCTTAATGTAGGTATATAATTTTTTTTTTTTTTTTTTAAGAAAACACCTTTAGAAGTAATGAAATAGTAAATTATTACAAGAAAGTAAACAAATTCAATATAAAGATATTTTATTGATGACATAATGTGATATTAAAGCTAATGAAAGATATATGTTACCTATGATTATGAAGAATCATTAGAAGGTTAATTTTAGCTACAAACAATAGAAGCAGCCGCCTACTAACCACCTAACCTAGACACATAACCTTATTAGTTAACGTGCAAAACTACTCAGACAGACTGGATTTTCCTTGCTTTCTCCTTTGTTCATGCTCTCTTATTTCAATTTCCAATCAATTAGCAATTATTTATATTTTCAATTTGAGCATAATCTGTTTTATATTAGTTTTTCTGTCTAATTCAATATTATTTGGTAGTCTGACTTTAATGTTTATGCATACAATAAATTTAAACATTAATTTATTCAATTTTTGCTGTAATATTATGAATACTTTAATAAAGCTTTATTTTAATTAGTTAGAATTGAAAGCTAAATTAAAACAAATGAAAACATTTTTATAAACACAATAACATTTTTAAAAGAAACTGTAAATAAATAATGCAGAACATAAACATTTTCTAAACGTGTGTTCTACAATCTATTAACTATAAAAACGTATAATTAACTTTAGTTGTTTTTGAAACAAAATCCTTTAGAAATTTAGCAAATAGCCATTGTATACTGATGTGTCATTACATTTCAACAATATAAATAACAGTGCATAAAAAAAAAATTTTATATAAAGATCACTCAGTAATTCTATCTGCCTGGAGTTTAAGTCAATTTAGTGTACTGCACTATATGCACTGTCTTTGACAAATCATATGAGTTTCAGTCTTTTAATTTATGTTAATAGTAAATGTAGCCTTGTGGATGGAATTCTTTAATACCTTAGATTCAGTACATCTTTATGAGAGTTGTCTGAAAAGTTTTGAGCGTAACATAGAAAGACATATTTTTTCTGTCAAATATAGTTTTATTTTTTAACAAAGTCTCCTTTCAAATTGAAACATTTTTAGATGCTCTAATCTTTATAATCCTTCCAAATAGTAACTGGCGTCTTTCTCTCCAAAATAGGTGTTCACATATGTGATAACTTCCTCATCCAATGAAAATCTCTTTCTTCCAAGCAAAACTTAAGGTTAGGAAACAAGAAAAAGTTGCTTGGGACCAGATCTGGGGAATAATGAGTGGTCAACCAATTCAAAGTGCAATTCATGAATTTTAGCTAAGGTGACTGTTGAAGTGTGAGCAGGCACATTGCCCCGATAGAAAAGCACTTTTTTCTTCTTCAAATGTAGTCATTTTTTGCAATTTCTGCCTTCAGCTTGTCAAGTAATGATGCATAATACTGTCCCGTTATTGTTTGACCTTTCAGAAGATAATCAATAAATCAAACTCCGTTACTATCCCAAAAAAACCATCTTCCTGGCCGATGGAACTGTCGTCATCTTTTTCAAAGCAGGTTCACTCTTTGCAGTCTATGTTTTGATTTTGTTTCATCTCAGGAATGTAGTGGTGAATCCGTGTTTCATCTACAGTTATGAATTGATGCAAAAAATCTGACTCATTTTGCTTAAACTGCTCCAGCAGGGCCTTGGAAATGTGTTCATTTGAATGCATATTTGGTGCAAAGTGAGGAAACACGGCACCCAGTGCATGGATAGCTTATGCATATCCAATTCTTCAGTTAATATATGACAAACATGTTCTGTTGATATGCCTATAGCCTCTGCTATCTCTAATCTTAATTCGTTGGTTGTGCAGTACAATTTGGTGAATGTTTTCAATGATATCAGTGGTGGTCGCAGTTACTGGCCGTCCAGAATGCTTATATTAACTAAGCTGGTATGACCATGTTTAAATTCAGCTGCCCATCTTTTCACAGTAGCAAATGATCGGACAAAGTCCCCGTAAACAGCGTCCAACACTGTTATAATTTGCATAGCCATATTGCCTTTCAAATACAAGTATTTATCACAATAAGATATTCAATTTTTCCTACTTTTAATAACACATTTAAAAACTTATCAAAAGAATATTATATTTTAAGAAGGAAAATCTCTTTTATTTAATTGTAAATAAATTAACTGAAAAATAAATCTTTTATGTAGATCATTTATTATAAAATTCAAGGAACCATTTCTCTTTAGGCTGAATTACTATTCTGAATTATGTGGAAAAAAAAGAATCATCAGTTACCATAAGATTATAAATAACTTTTCATGTGACATAATAATAAAATATCATCTAATATTTATAATAAAACTGTAGCAAGGCAATATTGATAAAATAATAATTGTTTTTTTTTTTTAATAAAAAGGTACAGTTTTTTGTTTTTTAGATTGAAAAATACATAACTTTGTAAAAAAATTTCTAGTAAAATTTTTTTGAAACAACTACAACTTGTTGAACAAGTTTGAAGTGGAAGAACAGACATCTGTCCTAATCAGTCCTTATGCAAAACTGCTATTAACTTTTAATTAATCTGATCAGAAATAAGTTAGCTGATTATTTTTATTTTAACAGTGCCCAATCCACTTAAATAAATATAAAAAATTATTTCATATTTCCAAGTTAGACACAAAGATGAAGTGCAGAACAGATCTAAAACTAAAAAATTTTTAACAGTTTTTTGAGTCGGCTATAAAAATAGTTGCCTGGAAAATCCCGGAAGGCTATACAAAAAGTAAATCAACAGTGAAGATTATACTACAGTTAACAATTAAATATTTGTAAAAAAAGTCTCATTATAATTTAAAAAAAAAATATTTAACTCGGTTATTTTTTTATTTTTATACTTTTAAAAATTATTAAACCTTTTTTAGTACTGTTAAGCTGGTAAATGTTGTTTACCCAGTTTATATATTATTTTTTTTATTAATGAAATATTTGTGTTTTAGAATTATTTAAATAAAATTTTATATGAAGTGCTTTTACATTCACACTGTTTATATAAAATATTTGAGTTATATAATGAAAATAATTTGAATGATCTAATCGTGGTTTCTGATGTAGCAGGAACAGTACAAAGGAAAATTGAGTGATTCATTGCCGTTAACGGGAATCTATTTTGTTAATTACTGTACATGTATGTAATTTGAGATTTTAATTTACAACTGGTAATACTGATGTTTCACTACCATTAGAATGCACCTTGTGATTAGCGTTAGATCTGAAATTAGAATTCGTGGAATGTATTACATGAAAGCAAGTTATTTATAGTCTTTACTGCCCAAGTGATGTCTGTTGACCATAAGATTTGTAGAAGGGTTTCATTTATTTATGATAGTTCTTTAAAAAACAAAAAGGGCTGCAGTTTATTCACCTGGTGAATTTTTCCCTTTATTTTTGTTGTATCACATCTTAAAACCTCCTTCTTATCACACTCTTTAGCAGTTAAATACAAATAAATGTGTATTTGGAAATTAGTATTTATGTATTTGTATTTTGAAGCTTATAATATATAATATATAATGTATAATATGTTACCACCCGGTAGGTCGTTAATTTTATATACATCAAAGAGGAATGTTTTACAGAAATAGAATATACATCTCTATTCTGATCAGAATGTGTTTCCTCTGATTTCTTTAGTTTATTATGGTTAAACTTACATAGATCATAAGTTAGGTTTAGGACCATTCCTGAATTTTTATGTCAGAAATGACGTAGAGTTTCATTACTTGGATTTTTTCATGTTTGGAATATTCCACTGACTGTAGTTTATAGCAATGTCAGTTCCACAGTTTGGTTATCTTCTAATTTAGTAATTTACAAATTTTGAATCAGAAAGTTTGAAAAAAAGGAAGAATTTTTGTGTACAAGAGAAGTTCAAAAATTAAGGTTCATTTGAAATAAAGAAATGAAATTTTTGTTCCAATTAATTATTAAATATAAATATTATGTTTTCCAAACAGTTATTAAATATTGAAATTATTATTTAATATTCTTATTTGTTTTCAACAAATGCCCATTTTAAGCTGATTAACACTATTATGATATTCTCAAAATACAGTAGTCTACATAAAAAATTATGTGCTGTTTATTTAACAGTTTATGGTCTTACATTCTTGTTCTTCATAAGTTTTCCTAGAAGATATTCCTTCATTTTCCAAACAGTTAGAGGATTCAGAGTCAGCCATCAGGACTAGGAACAGGAGGAGTGGTGTGTGGAGTAGTTGTGAAACGTCACAAGGCAGGTGTCTTCCCCTACAGGGGTTGGGATGTGTTTGTGTGTGTGTGTGTGTGTGTGTGTGTGTGTGTGTGTATGCTACTAACACACCAGGCCTGATGTAGTTGCAGATGTAGTTCAGTGTAAGTGTAAATGTATTGGCAAACATGTAGTCTGGAACAGACTCAGATCGACCACTCCTGAGACATGTGGTTAATTGAAATCCAACTTCCAAAGAATAATGGTATCCACAGTCTAGTATTCAAATCCATATAAAAGCAACTATGCTTTGAAAGACTCAAACCTTCGACCCTAGATCTCTCGACTTTAAAAATTAGCTGATTTTGACTAGCCGATGGGATTAAAAATTTTTATAGAACAATAATCAAAGAAATTGTTTATTTAATTGTATGATGCATCTGTAACTGTAAAAGTCTTATATAAGAAGTTACAATTTGTTGTTAAAAATTGAAATTTTTTTTGTGATGATATTATAACACGTGGATTTTAATACAATACATGCACTCATCCTAAGCATATGCTTAAGAAGATATCCGTTGATCAGCATGATCAAAGATCATGATTACCATGAGTAAACATTGAAAAAATTTTAATTACAATAAAATTAAAAATTAAAAATATTTAATTAAGAAAACCTACAAAGTTTTTGGGTGTTTAAACTGTCATAAGTATATTGGAATTAAATATATAATTTCAAATTATAATGCATGGAACTTTTAGCACACTTGCATGTTTGCAAATAGCTGTTTGTTTCTATGCATTTTTGAACTTCTGCATGACAAATAAATTATAGCTTAAAATATACATTAAAATCACTTGGATGTTAAAAATTCCAGTATTTATAGTATATATATATATATATATATATTTATATTACATGTATGCACAAATGTATACAACAAAGATAAAGTGATAGATTAAAATATCAATCTTTCACTTGGAGTTGAACCAAAGATCATTTTGTTAAAAACATGTTAACTTATTTTTTTTTTTCAATTTTTGGATTAAGTAAATTTATGAATAAAATAAATTGATTCTTTAAAAATTAATAATAATAATTTTAATTGTTATTAGTTCAGTCATCAGCGGTACAATACTGTATTACTGTGAAATTTTGGAAATCAGCACAGATTTTCATAAAAGTTTGGATTTAAGCTCTACTTACCCTCTGCTTCAAAATCTACCTTGTGCCGGACGGGGCTTTTTATTTTTTAGGGGTGAAAACTACCCCTTATTGCAAAAAATGTTAAAATCGTGGATTATAGCATGTATTTGCTTAAAATAATATTTAAATGAATTATTTGTAGATCTCTTGATAAACGTGAACAAAATATATCATTAATCAGAAAAATTTAATCCCTGTAAATCATCCCCTGAGAGTAGTAATTTTCAAAACTAGTTTTAAAGATATTCATTATAACTTGAAATGATTTAAAAGTGCGACATATTAAATTTAAATTATTGTACTTTAGTTGAATGAAATATATTATTTTCTGAGACGCTTCAACCCTAATAAATTAACCCCTGGGAGTAGTAAATATTGAAAAATATTTTTAAAAGGCTTTTTTACAATTTGAAATGATTCAAAAGTGCATTTATATCAAATGTATATTACTTTACTAGTAATATAAAATAATTATTTGTTTAACCGCTTGTTCAACCCTTATAAATCATCCCCTGAGTATATCAATTATTAAAAAATAATTTCAACGATTTTTTTACAATTATAAATGATTAAAAAGTGCATTTATATTGAATTGAGAATATTTCACTGGAGAAATAAAATTTGTTATTTTTTAAACACTTCAACCCTTATGAAAGCCACCCCTTAAGACAAAAAATATAAAATTTGTGATTATAATTTTCTTTTTATGTAACTTTTTTTTAGAATATTTAGAATTAACATATTTATAATATAAAGATATTTTTTATTTTGCAAGTTTAACAACCACAACCCTTTGAAATATTTTCAAATACTTTGAAGAGTTCTGTTTTAAAGTTTATTGTAAAGATCATGTTTTGTTATTTAATACATAATTTATCATTTAGGCTATTAAGCCTTAAAATTACTCTTGATAACCTAAATGTAAAAAATAAAAATAAAAAAAAAAAAAAAAAAAAAGGAAATTTTTTAACATTAAACCAGAAAAGAACGTTATAATACTTTCACAATGTGACAGATGTTGCTCGATTGTATGGTAATGCTTCAATTTTTCTGTCTTTAAGTATGTGTGTGTGTGTGTGCATATTTGTGACAGTAGATATTCTTCATATATATTCAAATATATAGATGTATGTATACTGATGCTGCATTATAATGTTGGTTTCCCTCCTATACTTGTCCCCTATGCTCCAAAATAAATTAAAAAAAAAAAATCCTATTGGTTTTTGAATGCTAATTCCCTTATTTTTTAAGATATAAACTTTTTACAAAAAGGCATTTTTTTAGAGAATTTCAAGCGTTTTAACATCAAATCAATTAAAACTTTTTTCAACCCTTATTTTTGAAAAGGGTTGCATTCAAAGGGCTTGGGTGAACTACAAATAGTACGCGAATGCAAATTTTAAACCGACATATCTCATTTAATTTTTATGATACAATAATAAAAAAAATATCAAAATTTTCAGTAAACAAAAACCTACAATTTACATTCGAAAACTTTTTACATATCATAAATAATTTTGGTTTATTTTTAAAAAATGCATTTTTTTTCAAAATTACAAAAATGCAATTTTCACTTTAATTAATTATTTTGTCTAAAGTAAGCATTCCAAACCGGGCAAATCACTTGAACCATATCAATAATATCCAAATAAAGTAAATTTCAAGTGGATTATGATTAATTTCAATTAGGGTGGTAATGCCGAGGGTGTTGTTAAATTTTTTCACAAAAACAAATAAGAAGTGACTTTATTTTTGTTATAAGTCAGTAAATTTTTGTTCAAAAGACTTATACCAGTGCTCATCTGAAAGTTTTTTTAAGCACTTTAAAAAAGGTCTCTTGAGTTTTCCCCAAAAATTTCACCATTTTCAAATTATTTAAAGTTGAAGGTTTCAAATTTCAGGTTTCTCGAAAAATAATCGTCCTTCAACGAGCAATAACTCGATTCGTATTAGGTTTACAGAAGTCAATAAAAAACTCATCTCTTTGTTTTCTTATTAGCTACATTTTTTCTAAATAATTTTTTCGGGAAAATGAAAACTTTTTAAGTAATTCGTGAAAAAAGGTTAAAAAAACATGCGTTTTTTCAATGAAAAATGTACAGTTTCAATCTTGAGTAATTCGGAAAGTATCAGCTTTACAAAAAAACTTTATAGAATAAAAATTGCTTAGAATTGGTCAATCTATCGATTTTCGAGGTTAGTTTTATTAAAAAAATGTTTCACCTCCTAGAAGGGGTGGCTTCCACCCTTAGGGTAAAAGCCCGCTTCGACACAGGGTAGATTTTGAAGAAGGTTGTAAAAACTACCTAAATCCCAATTTTCAAGAAATTCGATGTTGATTCTCAAAATTTCCCGCGAAAACGCCCCATGACTGGACTATATTTATTTTTTAATTTTTGAGAAAAAATGTTGAAAAAATTTGTTGAAATTTTTTTAAATAATGGGATTAATATTCCGCTATACTATACACACGAACACGCGCACTCATACCCACACATAGGAGAAGAGGAATGTTTTTGTTAAACTTCTAGTAACCTAGACGAATTGAGGGAAAAGAGCTTCCAGCAGTCCATCAACTGCGGATTACAACATTTAAACTGAAACAACGATAAGTAAAACCAAACGACAAGGTTAAAACGTTTAAGCCTTTAGAAAATAGATCTTTTTTACTTTTAAACGAAAGAAGAAGAAAAAAACAGAACTTCAACTGACGTTAATCGGTAAATATTTAAAACTGTATTAAATATAAAGAAAAATTAAACTACGGTATTAAAACACAAGGTTTTTGTCATTTCATTCAGAAACGAGATACACAGTTGAAATTTATATTAAGCAGCTTATTATAATTAACAAAACGTATTAAATCGTGAGCACGTTTTAACGTCTTTGTTACGTTAAGATTATTTTCATGCATTTGTCAATCGTTAATTAGTCTACTCCAAATAAGTTAAATCCTATTTAAAGTTTCAATCTGCTGGTGAATTGTATGTAATATGAATCCGAAACACTTACATAAAAATGCGAACCATCATAATTATATGATTTTTATAAAGAAAAATTACTTATTTAAACAATCGCCAGTTTTTTTAAACATAATAAATAATAGACACAAAATAGATAAATAAAAATTTCTATGAAAAAAAATGTCACAACAAATCTTGATAGTCAATATTTCGTAGGTTAAAAAATTATATACATTATTAATATTGCTTGTTTTGAAGAAATATTAATACTTAATCAGCAGAAGTATAATTTCTTAGTCTTCTTCTAATAACAATAATGATATAATCTAAATAAGCCGCAATCACTTTTAATGGGCTTTGGTTCATTAAATAGTGTTTATTAAGAATCATCTAATATCCTCAAGGCAATGTATCTATCTTATTGTAACTGAAATTTATTTACTTAAAGATTTATTTTACTGAAATTACTTAGTTAAAAAATTTTTAGTCTTGAACATCTCCAGTTTTTTTTTTTACCTCCGAAACCACAGTTAAGTATTACATCAGAGGATGGA
>JAAAKQ030082332.1:0-15006 GCA_010016005.3 Zanna intricata | reverse complement strand
GCATTTTTCACACACGCTACAATTCGTCCATCTCATCCTCTGAAGATATAACCTAACGGTGGTTCCGGAGGTTAAAAAAAAGAAAAAAATATATATATATATAAGTTGTTTATTAATTTAAGTTGTTTAATTTATATAAATAAAATAATTTAAAAATATCAGTAATTATTTTAATTTACAATTTAGGTTAAACTTTTAAACTCATTGATCAGTTTAATTAAAAAATTATTTTCAATCCAGGAGATATTTTTAGCAACATTCCTAACTAGATGTTATGTTAACATCACCATGGTTGAATGAAATATTTCTCTTCGTTAATATTCTCTGAGTTCAGTGATTTATTACAAAATAAAACGTAAATTTTTGATAAGCAAATATAAATATTATTACGGTAAAGTAATTTACTTAGTTTGTAAGTCTTATAGAAACTTCTACAAGTTTCTATAAGAACTTTGATTTGTTTTGCTTCATAATAAATTACACAGGCAAGTTATGTAGTTGTTCAGGCAAGAAAAACTGCAAATATATACTCAGTATCTTATACACGTTATACATTTTTTTCATCAATAATCTCATTCAAACTACATTTAAAAATATTATAATTATTCTTAGTTTTCAAAAATAATCAAATTTATTAAATATAAAGAATGCACAGTGTCTATTACAGTATTTCATAGTATTTAATGTTCTCCTTGCTCTTTAATAACCATTTATTTCTTTTTAGACATTGAATCTATAAGTTTTTTTACACATTTCTTTAATTTCTTCATCGCAAAACCACACCTTTATCACAGCAGAAATCATTTTCTCTTTGTTAGTGCAGACCATTTTTCTCAGTATTTTCTTTACAACTTGCCCACAAATTATTTTCAATTGGGTTCAGGTCTGGTGAATTTCCCTTTCCAGGCCAGTCCCACTGAATCCTTTTACAGACAAAAAAAGCTTAACGTTCTTTGATGAGTGGGAGGGAGCCAAATCTTGTTGAAAAACAGAGTTTTCGACTTCAAGTAACTATGAAAGTTTTTCCAAGTTCTAGTGGAACCCTATTTTCGAATAATGGGATTACTTTTTAACTGTTCAGCTGAAACATCTCCAAAATTCTTCAAGGGATCCTTTACAATTTGTTTGATGTGTTTTGGCGAAATCCGCTCATCAACGCCTCTTAGCACAAGTGACACGCTTATAGCCTGAACTAGAAAATGAATCTGGACATAGAAAATGACTTTTCTCTGACAGTTTTTTAATTCCGGTTAACTCCGGTTTTTTAATTTTTTGGCCCAAAGAAATCTTTTCTTCTGCGTGGGATCCTTAGAAAGTTATTTTATTATAGGCCTTCATGCCTTGCGACCGCTTTCCAGAAATCTTCTGCGTACAGTAAAATCGTAAATTTTTACACCATCTTTTTGTAATTCAAAACTATCTTTGTGAGGTTAATTTTACTTCTTTTACGTAAAATAGCATAATATTGCAAGATGGTTTTACGTTTTCTTCCCAGTGGAAGAAAAAAGTTGGGATGAAATTGTACCTATCTTAAGATTTTATCTAATTATCTTATTAACTACACCTAACCTTACATTCTACTGCTATTCGTCTTTGAGTCGTATGAGTATGTTCATTAAATGTTATTATCTTTGTTCATTTCTTAGGAGTTAAAACCATATTGCTACTTTTCTAAATTCATTAACGAAATCACAATAAGACCACGCACACTAGAAAAAATCAAAATAAAATAGATAAGCAATATACATCATCTATCAAAATAAGCAAAATATTTTCATAAAATACTAAAAATAGAGGGAAACAGCTGCACTATATCTGGAATCAGTAATACATTACTAAGTAAAAGTTACGTCATGTTCACATTAATTTGCAAAAGACTGCACACAGAAATTACTTCGAGTCATAAATATTTTTTAAATTACTTGAAGACAACATAAAGTGAATTTTCGATGCCAATCGAAATATTAATCAGAATACTAAGGAAGATGTGATTCTGTATTTCGAACTCGATAACGAAAAACCATATCTTCAGTATGAAACAGAATACATTGTACAAAGGAGTGTCTGTTGTTCTTCTTGGCATATTAGTAATATATTTACTAAACTTCATTGCTTTCTGATGGGTTATCTAATTACTAATAAAAAATAATTAATGAATTTTTTTTTGAAAGCGTATTTTTGTTGAAGATTTTTTTCTTTGATTTCCCTTCCCGTTCTCCTTCTGATGTAGCATTCCAGTAATCCACTACTATTAAGTTCTCATTATTTCTGATAATTATTTGACTAGATAATATATTACACTTAATTTCTAATTGTTTTCTAGTTCAAAACTTAATCTAAAATTTACATATATGTTAAAGAAAAATTTTAATTTCCATAAAGTTTGGACTGCTTATCTGCTTTATTTATATTTAAAAGTAGTATTATGTACATGTTAATCATATTACTGATATACACTAAGTTCAGGTATAGTACTAAGCTGCAGAGTAATGTTGCTGGTGGATATCAATACAGACTTTTCAGTAAAATAGTTATTTGATTTGAAGCTATAGTAGCAGTATTGTTTTTAGCTGTAATAATTAAAAACATCTCTTTAAAAAAAACATTGGATCAATATTAAAGAACTAGCCGCATAATGTTATTTTATATAGTTTTGATAGTTTGATTAGGTTAAATCCAACTACATTACTTAAATATTTGAAAAAAAAAATTGTTATTGTTATTTGTTATGCATTCGACATGAAAGAAACGTAATAAAGTTTAGCATTAATTATAGAAGCAATAAAATACAAATAACATGTGTGGCAAGTTCTTCTTCCTGATTTACAACGATTTACTTCTTGATTTACAAGGAGGGTTTACGAAAGGGTTTTTGTCTTTGGGATAGTTGTGATACAAAAGGAAAAGATACAAAAAATTCTGCCATTGTGGTAAAAATTTGTGGCTGGTGAAGAAAATGTACAACATTTATCATTAACTGAGAGTGGTAAAATTACACTGCTATAACTTTATAATCAACTCGGACTCATGAAAATTTTTTTTAAAGGTATTAGACAAAGATTGACCATTATTTAATTTAAAAATAAGTTTTCCGAAAACCTGAACGATGGTTAGCTAAAGGAACGTATATTTATCTATCCGAAAATTAAGAAACTGCATTAGAATTCAACATGTGACGATAAATTTACCGCATGTTTATTAGCTGCATAGAAGTTTTTCAAAGATGTTGCTGGGGATTTTTTAGGCAACAAAAAAAATGAAAACTATTTATTTTTGATTATAGGCTGTTAGAAAACTACAAACATTTAGAATAGAGATCGTTATTAAAAATTCATTTGCTACACTCCCACATAAGACTTTTTTCCCGAAAATTTTGGCTCTATCAGCGATGAGCAAGGACAGCATTTCCATCAGGATATTATGATCATGGATCATAATATATAAAAAAATTAAACTATATAGAACATAGGAAAAAAATTTGTAATCATATTTAAAAACAAAAAGGTAAAAATTAAAAGATAAAGAAAAAATTAAAGGAAAGGCAATTCTAATGATTTAAGCATTTATAAATTCTTATTTTAAAATTGTTTTTATGTGTGACAATTTATCTGTGTATTTATAAATACAAATTTAGTTGATGTAATAAAATTATAAAAGAATAAACCATAAATACTCATTTTTTTTTTTTTAGGTATTGATTTCACAGTGATTATGCATTTGTTAGTAAATAAATCATATGTTTAAATCGTTGTACTTAAAAAAAAAAAGACGTATTACACAAGTTCTGAAAACAGTTTTGAATTCAACATCCCAAAATTAGTAAAAACCATTATCATGTAAGATTTCAGATACAAGAATAACGGTTTTTTTAATTTTATTTTTTAATATATTTAAGGCAAAAATTTGTTTTTGCGAGTAACATAAATATTATGGTATTTATTCACTTTCTCCCTCTCTCTTTCACAGACACACATACATACTTCCCCTCCCACGTTAAGCCTCTAAATTTCCACTTATAAGAGAATCTCCTTCCTTATTTATAAAAGACCTTTTCTGTAAAGCTTTCTATCAGAATCATAAAACACTGAATGGTGGTTTGATGTGTTTTTTTTTTTTTTTTTTTTGTAAAAACGTCTTAAAACCTTCGCCTTCCATTTTTTAATGAGTTTATTATTCAGAAATACATAGGTAATCAACTAGTACACCATTATAGTGTGTCCCACAATATGTAATAATAAGGTAAATATTTGTAAATCAAAATCAATCATCAAGAGGAAGTGAGAATCTGGTAACAACACTCATTATGTCAAAATAGTTTTTTTTATATCAGAAACCGTAAAAAAAAACTTAAGAGTTTTTTTTTATTACTGCTGATATTGTTTTTTAAAGTTTATTTCAAGATTTAATGTAAAAGGAATGGATAAATCTTTAGATAAATGCAAATATCTAAAAAAAAAAAATAATAATAATTAAACTGATAAACATAATTTTTGTTTCCTAACATGCAATATATGATATTAATCTTTTTTAATGATGAAAACGAATATGAACTCAAAATCTTTCTATAACCAACCATTTTTGAAAATTTTTGAAAATTTAATTAAAGGATTGTTTTTTTTCAATTCAACGTATAGTTCGCATTTTAAGCTCTTATATTGTATTTTGTTAGCAGATTTTTCTATTTTTATCATAATTTTTGAGCTTTAAATAAACAATACTAGACAAAGAATTAAATCATATCATAGTCATATATTATGACATCATATCTTATATTGAAGAATAAGCCTTCATGGACAAGATTAATCATATCTGTACAGGTCAAAACATGAAGCTGAAAACACAGCTATGTTCTTTGTACTAAGCACTGGATTTAGGCATGAATTAATTTTGTTTAGTATTAATGCTTTCTTAAGTTTGTTAACAGTGTCATAATGCCTCAAAATTGTTAAATAATGTGGATGAGGGATGAGTTTTGTTATGGATATGGTTAATTTACCGAAAAATCAGATAGAAATAACATTCCACCTTTAATTAAAAAGTATATCATTTGTACTTTCAGTGTAAAATTGGTGATCCGGATAAGATGTGGGATCCTCATATAGAATGCACTAATTGTTATGTATATTTAAGAGGATAGCTGAAAGGTACACGAAGGCCGTTTGGTGTACCTATGGTTTGGCGTAAACCAAAGTATCATGTAACCGATTGTTATTTTTGTTTAACAAGTGTGTCTGGAATTTCTAAACAATCTAAACATACTGTAAAATATTCTTCATTGCAATTTTTAACCAGGCCGGTACCTCACAGTAAAATTATTCCAGTTTCTAAGCCACTTGTAAATGTATGTTTCGAAAAATCAGGCAGTACTGAAGAAGACAACAATGATTTTGATTTTGAATTATCTTCCAATAAGCTTCATCTTATATCACAAGGTGAATTAAATTACTTGGTTGGGGATTTAAATTTATAAAAAAAAAGTTTATGAACAGTAGGATCAAGACTGCAAGGTTGGAATTTACTTTAAAAAAATTACAAAATTTCGGGCTTTCTAAGCCGACAGAAAGAACTTTCTTAGTACTTTGTTGATGATAATTTGGTATATTACACAAATATTGATGAACTTATATTGCACTTAGGACAATTTCATAAACCTGAGAACTGGCGCTTTTTCATACATTCGTCCATGTGTAGTTTAAAAGTGGTTCTACTATACAACAGTAACAAATAAACTTCGACACCAATCGCTTATAATATTAATTTGAAAGAGACGTACGATGTGATGAAAAGACATACTTGAAAAAATAAATCATAAAACAAACATAGCTAGAACATATGTGGTGATTTGAAAGTTATTTTTTATATCTTTTAGTCAGCTATTTTTTATAGCCGAGTTAGGGATAAATATTGTATTGCCAAAAATTGGAAGAAATGAGACGACTTAACTCCAAATGGGAAAATATTATTCATGAGCCCTTAGTTGAACCCAAAAAAATATTTGTATCTCTTCTCCATATCAAACTTGGACTAATGAAAATATTATAAACGCAATGAAGAAGGATAGTCCCGGATTTTTGTACATCAGGCAGAAATTTCTGAATGTAAGTGAAGGAAAAATTAAGGAAGGAATATTTTTTTGTCCTCAAGTAAGAGAGCTGGTCAACGATGATATGGATTTAACTCAATGTTAAATAATGTAGAAGGTGCAGCTTGGGCTTCAATTAAAGACGTATTCAAAAGTTTCCTCGGCTAACAAAAATCCGAAAATTTCCTCAATATTGTTAATCAACTTTCTATTTCATACAGAGCTATGGGCTGTAATATGTCTTTGAAAATACATTTCGTCCACTCATATATGGATTTTTTCCCGGACAACCTCGGAGACGTAAGTGATGAACACGGTGAACGTTTCCACCAAATCATTTCGGTTCGGTGAGAGAAAGCCGCTATAAAGGGAAATAGAATACTAACGTGCTAGCCGATTGCTGTTGGACATTAATTGGGGATGTGCCTGAGGCTATTTTAAAAAGAAACGCATCAGCGAAATTACAATCTGCTTCCATCATACCCGTCTATTAGATTTAAAGATAATGAATACATTGAGGAATATATTGATGAAAAAATGCCATGTCTAACCGGGATTCGAACCCGAGACCTCTTTATGAAATGGTGAGAAACTATTAATAAAAATAAAAAAATTAAAAAAATGTTGTTTGAAACCTTAATCTGTAACTAAAAATCACTATATACGTTACTTTTGCTGTAGGGGGAGCACAGAACGCTGAAACAAATTAGCATAGAATTTCTCATAGCTTATTTAGCTTCATTCTATAAAAATAATCAATTGAAATTATTTATTTATTTATAAAAATTACATAGGTGATATCCCCATTTTTTTATATAACAAATTTTAAAATATTAGTTATAATAAACAGAATATACTGGCTTTATTAAAACCAATGCTAAATTAATTTACTAGTGACTGTATTGTAAATATCGGATCTAAATCGCAAATATTCCATTATTATGGATCTCTTGATGAAGTAGTAAAAGAATTCATAAGTGGGACAATAATTTCAGAAAATAATACTTGAAATAATACTGAGATATTTCAGAAATGTTATATTATATTAATAATAAAGGCAAATTATATGCCTTTCATTCTTCACAACATCGCTATTGAACCATTAAACCAAATAATGTAGCCTACAACCTAAAATAATTCAAAATTAATTAAATTACGATACATAAATATTTAATAGGTAAATGTTACTGAAATAATAAAATTTTTAAAAATTAAGCTTAATTTTCTTGACATTCTACAACTGCATGAATCTGGAAACGGCAACTAATCGTAGTTTTATTGAAATTATTACTCTTATTATGAAGATTATATGAAGAATGTGCGTTTAATTACAAAAAAATTACGATTTCTTGTTATTAAACGAAATTATAAAGAATATTTGGATTAAAATTAATTATATAAATAAACCATACTAACAAAGCTTTTTCTAGATGCTTGGCCTACATTAGGAGATCTAAAAACTAATTTAAGTTTTCCAAGACGTTATTTTTTTTCATCTTATAAGCAATTTAAATGTTACGATTTCTATAAAAATCAAAGTAAATAATGAAGGAATGTTTTAATTTAGTTTAAATTAATTTGATATCTAATACAAATTATAATATTGTTAAACAAAAAATTTTAAGAATTAGGTAATAAAAAGATAAAAGTCAAAAAATTGTTAATTACACAAAGAATTTTAAAAATGTAAGAAGAAATGATTTTTATAAGGTAGGTTACAGAAAAATAGAATATATTCGAATCCCTGAATTGAAAGTGAAATCCGTTTTAAAGAAACCAAATTTATTTATTTAGAGATATAGATATGGAAAAATTTTCTGTATTTCTACCTTATAAAAAATTTCTAAAACAGAAATATTATATAACTGAAAAATTTCTTTCTTCACTGTTAAAAGACTGAACTTTTAATTAATTCTCTGTTTGTTCTTCATTTTTACTTCAGCTGAAAGTGACATCCCCAAGTGATAATTTAATTAATTTTTATCTTTACTATATATATATATATATATATATTTTTTTTTTTCGAACAAAAACAAAACTCTAGTCTTTCCTAAATTAATACTTATTTTTAATTTAAAAAGTTATATTATTAATAGTTTATTACGAATACATAGATTATAACAAATAAAACACTTAAGTCATTTTCGATTTTTTCAATTTTAATCTAGATTAGATGTATAGTAACATCACAAAATCATACAAAATAAGATGTGGAAGTATATGAGTTCGTTAGACTTGACTAGAAAAAAAGGTAAGTTAACTCAATTAAAAACCAAAATTGGCGAAATCAAACATAAATAAACTTTCTACGTAAACTTTCTAAATAAATTTCTATAATATGATATTATGTAATTTTTTTTTCATTGATGATTTTGTTTTTAGCTGATATTGAGTATTAACAGGTGAAACATGTACCTATATTTAGAAATGTTCATTAAAATGTTTCTAAACATTTTTTTTTCTAATATATTTCATAATTCAGAATTAATTTGTTTATAAACAACAGTAATGTGGATTTATATTTATAGATAATAATTGTTATATTTATATGTGACTTTTACAGCATTGACACTTCCTTCCGGTAAACTACAGAGCGTTCGAAAAGTTGCTGTGCTCTGGAATTATGGAAGTGTAATGACGAAAGTTTCTTAATTATTACTTTGTATTCTTATTTAATTATTTTATAGAAATGAAAATTACAATAACTTGAAAAGTTTCTCAAGGGAGTTGATAATGACTTTCTCCACCATCAATACAACATTGTAAACGTTTTAGTTTGTTTATAACACTTTAACCAGCTGATGTACTGAAAAACTTCATACGTATGCTGTTATTGCAGTTTTTAGTTCGTCAATCGCACCTGGTCTGATGCGTAAGGCTGATTGTTACGCTCTACTGAAAGTAATCTGGGAGAGCTCAGATCAGGGGATCGTGTAGGCCACAAATCCTTCGAAGTGATTCGTTCACCAAAGACATTTCTTAAAAAAGTCATTGACTTGTTAGCTGTGTGTGTTGTGGCGTCATACTGTTGGAACCAACGGTGATTGCTTTCCACTTCTGTTAACTGACTAATGAATTTTTTTAAACACAACAGTTAGGATTAATTTTAACTTTATTTTCAAAACGGATTGGACCCACAGTGCGCGTGCTACTCTTATCGACCCAGACTCCAATTTTTGCTTCGTGTAAAGATTGTTGTGTAATTCTTGCAGATTAATTGTCGACCACATTTGTGTATTTTGTGAATTAGTATACCATTCCAGATGTAACCATGCTTCATGTGTTTCTAAAAAACACTATATGTACGTTTTTTACAAAAGCAGGACGAGGATACCTACTCAATTTTGCTGAATAAATGTTTAAACTGATAATAATTTATTCTTTTGACATGAATCTGTATGTTTCAGTTCTTGAATACACATTACTTTGTAGAAGAAAAGTTTTAAGTTTTTTTTTAACAGCTTTATGCGGGGTAGAAAGTCCGATATCATGCTGCTGTGCTTAACTTACGCATTGACTTTGATGGACGTTTGGGCATAGAATCCTCAAATATCAAGCAGTTTTTGTTCGTTTATCTTAGGTGATCGTCCAATTTGATCGGCGTTTTCAATTTTTCATTTATGAAAGACCTGTTTAACGAGAAAAATGCGTTTCCCAGCGGAAAGAACTGAAACTTTTCTTGCAACTACTTATTCCAATAAACAAAATAACACGAAACGATACGAAGCACGTTAAATCAGAGCTCAGCAATTGACGTCATGATTTATTAAATAACAATGCCTAACAAATCCGTAGAGTAATCAATCTAACGCCGAAACAACAGATTGCACCGTATAATTCTAAACCGTACTGCACAGCGATTTTCCGAACGCTCATCATACTAAATAGTTGAATGAACATGTGTCATAATTTTTTATTTGGTTTGTGGGTTTATTTAAGACGTAGCTTTTTTCGAATTAAACAACCGATCACAAAAATGATTACTTATTAAAAAGAAGAAAGAAAATTAGATAATATTCAGCGGCCTACAAAAAAGTAAGGTTTATATTTTAATTAGTTTTATCGTTTAATTATACAGTTATATAATTATGGTACAGTAATTGGTTAACATGGTTATGATCACAAACACAAATGAAAAGAACATACTGATTGATTGGACTGTATAAATTTAATGAATGAACATTTGATCTGCACTTGTACACTGTTACTCAGGGAATCATCCGGACCACACAAAATTAAAATTAGATTTTAATGCATTGTTATTTTCTTATACATACATTGTTGTTTTAAAGCCAACTGAATTGCACAACTTATATACCTTATATGGTTAAGAAGAAAGCAATTAATTCCCTTTATACAAACAATTGAGGAGGAAATTATATACAATACCTGCTAAAAATTATAATGATTTCACTCACACAAACATACCAAAAAATAGCCAAGCGCTACACAGCATTTGCACGCATCACATTGTCCAGTAATATAAGCTAAATAAATTTTTTCGTGTGCGTTTATCCGAAAAACTTAATTAAGTTTTGAGTAAAATTGCAATTTGCAGTTTTGTATCCTAATTTTACAGGCCCCAAAAATTTAATCCTATTATGAATCACTCTGCTAGGCTACTACATTTAAGAAAAGCAAAATTAAAGAGAAGAACATATAGATAATTGAAAATGGAAATTATACAAAAGCTAATTCCGTTATTTCTTAAGCAACGCGATAGTCTACATTTAATGATATTGAAGTAATATCCTTACTATTAATTATTTATTATGTTTTAAAAAAATATCACTCTTCGTTAAGTGATTAAAAATTTTTATCACTTTTAATATTTTAGTTAAGAAATAAAAATTAAGCTAATAAATAATTTTATCAAGAAAAAAAACCTGTCGCGGGACTGCCTAACAGAAGTGAAAACTTAAAACAATGAATACCGATCATCGGTTAATAATTATATTTGATCTATTGCCAATTCTAATGTATTCAATTATTCATTTAAAAGAATTTAAAAAACTACTTAAGAAAGCTATTTATAATGTAGTGTAATGGTTAATTAAACATTTGAATACAAATTAAATAAATTTTTATTTTATTACATAAATGTTATAAAACATTTAAATTTTAATAATGTATTATAATATCTTTTTTCTTTACAATATATTATTACATTATATTATTGTTCTACTTCAGTAATTTTTGTATAAATTGTATTTTCATTATCTTCTAACATTTCCATTATTTGTATTATCAGATTCTTCTAAAAATAAAACAATTGGTTTATGATATTTGTAACTCCCGAGTTGTGTATACTGAAACTATATATATTTATACAAAATTAAATTAATAATACAAAAATTATTAAACATATTTATATAATTATGGAATTTTTTTTACCTTCCGAATGGCGTATAATATTTTTGAGATTAAATTTGGCATTCTTTTTTATCTTCCGTGTGAAGGAAATAAATATTTCCGATGACGGTATAATATATTTGAATTTAGATTTATTGAAGTTATTTTTTTAAAGCAACTCCAGAATTGTGTATACTATGAGTATTCTTGAATTTATACTTTTTTACTCCGAATGGGTATTTTTTAACTCTTGATATATTTTCTTATTTATCAAATGGATATATATTTATTTTGAATTACACTGGCTATAATGTAAAAAGTTTGAATGTTGAGAAAAATTGAAGAAAGAGATAGAAAGAAAGAGAGCTTGAACCGAGGAAGAGAATAGCAATTCTACAGTATTATATACTATATATTCGAAGGTATATGTACACGTCACTTTATTTTATAATTATACGCATGCCGCTATTACGTTAATGTATAATATACATTTTGTAAATACATGCATTAAAATACTTTATGTTTATGATTTAAACAATAAATAAAAATGTTATATATAAATACACTTATTATATATTCGTACACACACACACACACACACACACACACACACACACACACACACACACACACACACACACACACACATATATATATATATATATATGTGTGTGTGTAAATTTGTATTATTTATATTATTGTATTATTTGTATTAATTTGTATTATTTGTATTATTGTAAATTTTCGGGCGCGGGCGCGTGTATGTGTGTGTGTGTGTGTGTGTGTATATACAATCTTTTAATTTATATTTTTAATATACCTACTATTTTTTTCTTCATTCGTAACAAATATTTTGCTATATTATTTTTATACTGAATTTAAAGAATTATTTTAAATTTAATCTTTTATAAACAAATTAACAAACACTTCAATACGTATAGGTATACACAACCACATCTACAAAGCAACGTGCTCCGGACAACTATCTATACGTACGTATATCTATATGTACGTATACTGGTATACAAAGAGAGAAAAAGAGCGGAAGAAAGAAATAAAAGTGGAATCGACGTCTTTTCTTTACTATATATCTTTATTACATATATTTTCTTTACTTTATATATATCTTCACTATATATGCGCATATAAATGTATGCGCATATATGTAAGTATACAGAAAGAGAGTGAGAAAAAGAAAGAGAAGTGAATCGGAATCACCGACGGATCATCTATGTTTTTTCTCCCACCTCTTATTCAAAATTTATTATACGCATATATGTATAAATTATCTCTCCATCTCTTTCTCTCATATGCTTAGCGTCTCGTCACGATGTTTGATTACGAGTCAGCGATTTTTTTCTCCATGCAAAAATTCTATCACAAAAGTGCCAGCACAAGGCGCCAAAAATAGATTTCACTTAAAAAAACGAAAGTGCCAAGATACATTTTGCATATGATTTAACTAATTTTACAAAAAAATAAATGTCTTTACCGTTAAAAAGAAAAAATAGCCACAAAAACTATGATTGTAGATAGCAAACAAATTCAAATGCACAGATGTCTTCACTCGCAACATAATTTTCTTATCTCTTATTATATTACATAACTTATCAGAAATTTGCTTATCTGTTTATAGTTCTTCGAAACTTCCAACGTATAAGCCTCTTTGACGTTTACATTAAAACTACATTCGATTTCTATATATCTTATATAAGAATTAGTGAACTGTTCTTAATGAGTGTGTAAAAATAAAAACCAACTTAAAATTTATAGTAGCATACAGAAGTAGCAACTTATATAATTCTGTAAAATAATTAATATTATGATAATTTACGCAAGACTAATTGAAATACAACTTATAGAATGCATACACAACTTCTTCAATTATTATTTGATGTAAATCATTCAATCGTGCTTTACATAATCTACGCTTCACTTATAAACTAAAATATTAACAGTAACCATTTCATAACAAGTAATTCACATTCGAAACTGAAGAGAAGAATAATATTACGGTAAAAACGATTTCTAAGATTTCCTCCAAAAAATTTAAAATAGAAACTTGCTTTAATTAATAGGTTAATAAAGGCTATATATTAACAGCAACTGAAAACAATTACAGTAAGCCTAGAAATTAGAAAATCAGTTAAGTTTATTATGATTAGATTAATCAATTTCCTTATTAATGTACGATAGAAAAAATAACTTTATTTGTTTGTTACTGAATTAAACTTTAACGGTTCAACAATTCTAAACGAAATTTTTCCAGATGGGACGATATTACACGTAAATTTATATTTTAGCGTTATAATTTTGTTTTCTTTATTACCAGATGAAACACTCATATTTTATTGTGGTCAGAGTCTTCACGAGAAATGTAAAAATAGCCGAATATTTAAGAATACGATTTGAAACGTAAATTCCAGAGTTGTAGGTTTAGCGAGTCTACAAGCGCAATTTTCTGAATTTCGAATAATTGCCAATATGTTTTGCAACATATTGGTAAAAGTGAAAAGTCAAGGAAAACTGCAACAAAATATATTCTTCTGGTTACCGTGTAACATGTGTTTTTATAACGAGCTGAAATGCGAATGGCGATTTTCGAGGTATTAAAATGTGCGAAATTCATGGGAAGTAAATATCTGAAATTTAAGATATTTGTTATATTAAAGAAATTAAGATACTTCATTAATTTGGAGAGATCCAAATATACAAATTATTGAAAAGTTTTAACATAACAAACTATTGACAGTTGACGCAAAGACAATGCGGCTACTCTACGATTCAAACGTGCGAGATAAATTAGCTTAAATTTTAAACTAATACAAAAAATTTATTAAGTTCTTATTGCGTTACTCAGTACCTATTTTTTTCAGAAATAAAAAAAAAAATTACCAAGGTGTGAAACGTTTAGTGATAATATTATTAAAAGTAAAAAGAATAAAATTCTTCGTAAATTTTTAAAATAATAAAATAGAAAAAACGCTCCAGATAAGCTTTGATGAATAGAATATTAGCAATTACTGCAATAGGGAACATGAATTATGTTGAACAGATTTACGTTGAAGGCAACATAACAAAATTAATTAGCGAAAATATTTTTATTAGAATTGTGTAATCTAATTCAATTACACGTATAAGTGTGTTGGCGCGCCAATACACACACATTCTTTCTTATCTTTAGTATAAATAGAATTTTTACTTATTCACTTAAGAAAAACACATAGGTTATAAAAAAAACATACTGCATATTTATGAACAAAACAACACAATTAATCGATGATTACATAAAAATATTAATAGTTATAAAATAAATTTCTTACTAACAAAATGATAAATCACTCGAGTGTTGGGTTTCGAGCTATCATTATAAATATTGGTAAAATTACATTCATCCGAAAAAAAGTTGCTTTGTCGTCATAGTGAAACGAAAAAGATTGTGCCTTTCTTTTTTCTTTTTTTAAATAAGATGAATAAAATAAATTATAAATGATTTATGCCATATAATCCTTAACTACTAGATGTCGTTTGTAAAATAATCATTTTCTATAAAATTTAGTGTAAAATGAATA
>JAAAKQ030082331.1:17034-33660 GCA_010016005.3 Zanna intricata | reverse complement strand
TATATATATATATATATAAATGTTTCCTCAAAATTTTACATTTTGATTAATTCTTAATGACTAATCAACTTTTAAATTTTGAGAAACATCATTTTATGGAATTTGTTTGCCATAACTTGGTAAATATTAGTCACATGGAAATGAAAAGAAAAACAAATTAAAAATAACCTAATAAATGTCTTATTTCACAAATAATTATTTACATAGGAACAATTTTTTTCAAGTAAATATGAAACTGCAAGTAAAAATTAAGTCAGACTCCAAAGTATATGAATATTAATGAAACTTAAAAAAAATTCCACCTTAGCCAATTTTTATTATTTTTTTTTTTGTCTTCAGTCATTTCACTGGTTTGATGCAGCTACCCAAGATTCCCTATCTAGTGCCAGTCATTTCATTTCAGTACACCTCCTACAACCTACATCCCTAACAATTTCTTTTACATATTCCAAATGCTGCCTGCATAATTTTTACCATCTACCTACCTGTCCTTCCAACATCAAAGCAACTATTCCAGGATGCCTTAACATTGGGCTATAAGTCTGTCTCTTCTTTTAACTATATTTTTCCAAATGCTTCTTTTTTCATCGATTTGCCTCAATACCTCTTTATCTGTCACTTTATCCACTAATCTGATTTTTAACATTCTCCTGTAACACTACATTTCAAAGGCTTGTAATCTTTTCTTGTCAGGTACTCTGATCGTTCAAGTTTCACTTCCATATAAAGCTACGCTCTAAAAATATACTTTCAGAGATGTTTTTCTGACATTTAAATTAATTTTTTATGTAAGCAAATTATATCTGACTGAGAGCTCGTTTTGCCTGTGCTATTCGGCATTTTATACCGCTCCTGCTTCGTCCTTCTTTAGTAATTCTACTTCCCAAATAACAACATTCTTCTACCTCAGTAATCTTTTCTCTTTCTATTTTTATATTCAGTGGTTCATCTAAATGATTTCTATTTTCATTTTGTTCTTGTTAATTTTCATGTGGTAGTTGTTGCATATAACTTCATCAATGCCATTCAAAAGTTTCTCCTAATTTTCATGATACAGAAATTAAACCAAAATGAATTTTTACATCCTAAAAAAAACAAAAAATCAGTTTTCCCCCAAATAAAATCAATATTTTAAAAATTATTTGTAAAAACTCAACTGTGAACCCATTACTCACATCCCCCCCTTTTCAGCAGTAAATGGATGAAGTATACTCAGATACTCAGTGATTCTTTAAAAGGTAAGCACTTACATTAAAAAAAAAAAAGATAAAGGAAAAACTATTTATGTTGAACTATTAAGAATTACTAACGGAATACCAATAATAAAATACATAAATCTAAACAAAACTTACCTGGGTTTTTTATGTTTTTTGTCATTTATATAGCTAGTGATAGTTTCCATTTCATATGTATGATTGCAATGAATATTTTTAACTGGATTAGTCATTTGTTTTTTACTAATTGGATCAATTAAATTTATACTTGACTGAGTCTCAATTACATCATTATCTTCTACAATAAATCAAAATTATTATTATTAGAAAAATATTAAAAAATATAAAATAGTTATGTAAATATAATTTTTGAATCGAAGGCAAAAACTAATGTATGATATATATATTTAAATATTCAACTTTATGATAATACTTTTTAAAAGATTCTGTATCTTTTTTGGCTTACATACAAAATAAATTATTTTTCTTAACTTATTCATCATTGGCTCCCTTGCAATGCTCTATTGTTTTATTGATACATTTTTCTAATGATGTGGACACTTCTTCCATAAATCTATTTTCAGAAATTGTGCATCATTTCATTTTATAAAGAAGCATAGAATAAAAAAAACAAAAGCTATTTTACTTTTTAGGCAAAATCACGAATCAACAGCAAACTATCTGCATGCAGATGCACCTTTCAGTGCGTGCAGCACTGAGAGTCATCTTTCAATTCAAACCATTTTTTTTTTGGATGAATGCATTGTTTTTAGAAAAGTCTTATTAAAAATTTAAACTTTTGGAACACATTTAGGAAACAAAATTTTTAAGTTTAAAAAGTACTTTCTAAACTTTTAGGTGTGTGTAGCTTTTGTATGTATCAGGTACAGTCTGGATCTAACAAATCACAATTACTTAGAAGTGTTATATTTTTGCAACCAATATTCTGATTTTCAAAATTCAAACAGGATATTTGCTAATACAAAATCATGATGAAACCAAACCAGAGTAAATATAAACTGATATATATTAAGAAATGGACCTTATTATTACAAGACTACCCAAAAAGATTTGTAACATATTTACGGTGTATGTTCATAATCATAGCTGCTCAACAGCTGAACCTAGGCAGATGTACGAGGTGTGGATATTAAATAATGAGATCAATGCTGTAAAAACTTCATTTTAAATTTATACAAATTTAGTTATTATTCCCTTCAATATACACCCCTCCTCTATCCCTGCAATGCAAATTTTCCATTGTTCGATACAGTACTGAAAGTTTTCTCCTGTGAGCTCTTTCATGATACGTGTCTCTTTTTCTTTCACAGCTTCAACAGTCTGAAGGTCTTATTCCTTTTAATGCAGATTTAACCTTGGGGAATGGATAAGTCATATGATGTCAGGTCAGGCGAATAAGGTGGATGGTCTAACACTGGGGTGTTATACTTGGCTAAACAATGCAGTGTGGTACATTGTCCTAATGAAAAACCCATGACTTCTTTTACCACAATTCGAGTCGTTTTTTTTCTTTTTTTTTTTTCACAGAGTTGAGCAAGGACCTGAAGGTATTAATGTTGAATAACAGTTTGACCTTCAGGAACCCAGTTAAGGTACACAATCCCATGAATATTAAAAAAAGATCATTATCTCTTTGAATTTCTTCTTCTCCTTCTTGGCCATCTTAGAAATGTTTAAACCACTCAAAAACACGCGCACAAGATAAACATTAATTGTCATATACCTTTTTTAATAAAGAATAAGTTTCTGTGGCGGTTTTTCCAAGTTTCATATGAAATTTCATGAAATTCTTTGCCTTAATTAAACAACTATCAATTTTTTTGGCAAAACAAAAAAAAAACAGACATTATCCAAACAAAGGCCAGACTAATATGTCTACAGAAACTGGAGTGGCAACAATCAAAAGAGAAGACTTCATGCTAGACAGCTGTTGGTCATATGAATTTGACGCATGCACCAAATTTCTTCTATAGCAGTACTAATATCATTATTTAATAGCCACACCTCGTTTGACCCCATGCTGGAAAGAACACTTACATTACATTAAAAAAAAAAAGATTGTACTATATACGAATGTTTTTTTTGCTTTACAGCTTCTGTCCAGTGATATTGGCAGTTTTATTAGTAAGGTTTAAACAAGCTTATATTATTGTAAAGTCAAGCTATAGATTTAATAATGTTTTGTTTCTTTTTTAAATTGGTTGCAAGCATGACTTTTATTTTGCTCACATTTGACACTTCACTAACATATGTACAGTTTTGTTACAATTTCTTTTTACTTCCTTGTACAAAGTAAAGGAGATATTGTGACTGCAAAAATTTTCGGTTTTCAGATTTCAACGGAAATATCTATTTTGACCATACCTAAATCCATTTTGGCTAATTTCAGTGTGATGTCTATACATATGTATCTATCTCGCATTATTCAAAAATGATTAGTAGACACTGAAATTTTGGATTAAGCACTGTTGTAATATCTAGTTGTGCCCCCAGCCTTCTGATTGCAATAGACTGAACCTAAAAGCCCAACTCCCAAAAAAATTTGCATTTTGGACTTTTTCTTAACTGCAGTAAAAATCCCTCATTGAGAGATTTTCAATGATATATCATAAGTGGTACCTATTTTCACTGGATCCAGAGTTATAATCAAATAAAATTTTAATTAATGAAGTACTTGGGTTTTACAAGGGGGTAAGCATATCAGCTGGAATCAGACTTCATTTCCATTGTTTTTTTAACTTTTTTTTAATTTAAATATATTAATTTATTAATAATTAACCTGTAATTGTAAAAAAAAAAAACAATAAATAATAATTCAATAACAATAAAAAAAAATCAGATGTTATAAGCGAAATAAAATTTTATGTACTTTTAAAAATGTGTATATGTAATTTAATAGGCATTATTACATATGTGTATATGTAATAGATTTGATAAAACATCTGATTATTTAATATTAATTGAAAATTATAATTTTGTACTTTAATTTCTGTTTGATTTTATTTAATTATTCTGGAATTTCTGTTTAATTTTATATATATTAAAATTAACAACAGAATGACTGAAAAATAGAGCTCACTCTATTTCATGCCTGATTTTTCTCTTAATCTTTTTATTCTTTCTTTGGTTTTAATATTTTCTTCCTCTTTATATTTACCACCTTCTCACTTTCAAATGAGATAAATAAATAAAGTGCAGCAAAAAATGTGCATATATAATTTAATAGGTGTACAAGGAAGTCATGTGATGTCCACATCAGATATTTTTACACATTTTAAGCTGTAAACAACTGTGTTAAATAACTTAAATATAAATAACTGCATATTATACTAACACTCCTTTGTTTTCAATTGGGACTGGTCTGGACAGTCACTATTCCCGAGAGTCACTAAGCACTATTTTTTAATGTCATTTTATTTGGAAATTAAATTATTTTATTAACAAAACTGCTATTAAATAATGTATATTTATTTACTTATTTTTTTTAAATTTATTCTAAAAATGTCAAAAGAAAATTTTAGAATCATTTTAATATTCAAATAGAAGATTTTGGCTGATATATCAACCAGGAAAGGGAAATTAATGAATGCATGTATCACAATAGCAAAGTACCTAACCTATAATACACATTTCATTTTTTTTTTTGCGTTTGCAAAAATCACTAGTGTGTTATCATCGCCCGGATAAAAGGTTTCATAAAAATTAAAGACAAACTAAAATCTGAAACGAGATTAAAACTGAGATATGACTAGAAAACTTAAAAACTAATATCACATACAAAAAAAAATTAAAAAAACCTAAAAAGTAACATTAGATTAAAATTAAAATATTAACTAAAACTTAAAGCTAATAACACAGATATGATATCACTAAAACTTAATAACTAATGTTACAAAACTCTTACAGTTAATATTCACAAACAATATCATAACAGTAAAATAAATTTATTTAAAACGTAATAAAATAAAACAATTTAACAAAATCAAAGAGGGGTGTAAATTCCCCTTCTTAGATAACAGAATAAAAACAAAACCAACAAAAAACCATGAAAATAAAGGTAAAACAAACACATTAAAAAGTATCAAAATTTGTTTAAACACCAAATCAACTCATCGCAAAAAGAGAAACATCCGGTTAAAACTTCATTGTAATTGACTAAGATTCGGCGGATGTTTTCAGGTAATTTAAACTTAACCCACCAGGTTGGTCTAGTGGATAAACTTGTAATCGCAAATCAGCTGATTTCGAAGTCAAGAGTTCTAAGGTTCAAATCCTAGTAAAGCCAGTTGCTTTTATACAGATTTGAATACTAGATTGTGAATGCCAGTGTTCATTGGTAGTTGAGTTTCAATTAACCACACATATCAGGAATGGCCAACGTGAGACTGTACAAGACTACTACACTTCATTTACATTCATACATATCATCCTCACTCATTCTCTGAAGCAATACCTTATGGTGGTTCCAGAGGCTAAACAAAAAAAAGAAAGAAAAAGGCAATTTAAAATGACAATGCAAAGCCACATAACATATGCAATCCGCAAGAATGTAGTGCACAGTCAAGAGGCAGTTGCACCATATACATAGTGATGCTTGTCCTGCTGACATCAAGTAATTGTGTTTGACTCTAGTATGTCCTAACATCAATCAACAGAGAACCACTTCTTTACAGCAAATTTTTCTGCGGAAACAGTCCCAAGGCAACATAGAATCTTTAATGAGTTAGAGTTTGTTATCAATGGTAGCAGTCCAGTCACCCTGCCACATTGCTTGAAGAGATTGTTTTATACAATTAATAAAGTCAGAAGAAGCAACACGAGTGGTGAAGGGAGATTCATTGCATGCTTCTTTAGCAGTGGAATCTGCACTCTCATTATCCGGAATTCCCACATGGCTAAGAATCCAACAGAACCTATTTATGTATTTATGGTGATTCAACTCAGCAACTGAATTATAGATTTCAGTGATCAGTGGATTTTTAGAGTTTAAATCTTCTAAAGCTTGGAGTGGACTACACAAATCGTTACAAATAACAATATGACAATATTTTGGGTTAACGATATTCAATGCCTTATTGATAGCGTATGGTTCAGCAGTAAATATACCTGTTATATTAGGCAGACCAAACATATAAGTTCTACCACTGACAGTAAATGCACAACCAACAGTATCATTGGTACTGCGATGTTTCAAATGCCAAGATATGGTCATACTACAACATCTTGCCTGAAAACAGAGATCTGTGCTCGATACACAAAGAGAGGCCACAATGACACTGAATGCACAGGAGATGAAAAATGCGCAAACTGCAGCAGTTCACATACAGCTCCCTCCCAAGATTGCCCAATTTTTAAAGAAGAAAAGGCAATTCTCAGAACCGCTACCAAGCAGAAGCTTTTATTTTCCGGCGGCGTGCAGAAAATACAAAAAGTCAATCAACTCAAGTAACCTGGTTAGACTAGATGTGTCCTTTGCCGCCGCTACATCAAAGCAAACTCCTGCAAACCTAGGTAGTCAGCAGTGTGGCTCCTGCGACGAGTTGAAAAAGCTTGTTTAGATACCCTCTGATCAAGTTGCCTCACTTACAGCCACCATTTCAGAGCTGATAAAGGCAAACAAAAAGCACCAAATTGCAGATAGTGAATCCAACAGTGGGATTCCTCTCAAAACTCCTGTTCCCAAAGAACCTTCACGAGCAAAAGGAAATACATCAGGTGGTAAGCCACCAAATAAGCTCCCTGTTAAGGGAGCCCATATATCAACCTCCTCTGGGATGTCTTCACATCATCCCAGTTATCAAAATCTCTCCCTCGAACACCACGTACACTGGAGGATATGGTTGAAGAACCGCCCAGATTCCAGGGCAACAGATTACCTTAACAACAAAAATTTGAAAAAGAAAACCCGAATCATCTATATAACTAACTTTGTCATACATTTAACTTTATTCCTTCTTCTACATTCTTATTTATGAGCATCATCAAGTGGAATGTTAGAGGTCTTCAGTCCCGCATTGAAGATAATTAGAGTACTGATGCATGTGCACAGACCATTAATCATGTGCTTCCAAGAAACACATCTACTGAAAAAAGATGTGGTTACATTCAGAGGCTATATCAGTGAGAGATACGATTGCCTGTTAGATTGCAGAGTGAGCGGGAGTGTTGCTATTTTCCTGCGAAATGAGGTGACCACTAGAAGAATACCTCTGGTTACACACAATCTTGCTATTACTGTTAAAATCAGGGTTCCTCTTATATTGTATATTTGCAATATGGATCTCTCACAAAACTCTGAGTTCAGTGCTCTAAAAATTTCAAATCTCCTCACCCAAATAAAATCACCAGCATTAATAGTAGGAGACTTCAATGCCAATCATATTTCCTGAGGCTCATCTTTCTGCTCCCCTCGAGGAAGTCTGATAAACAGATTGAGATAAAATTTGGATCTTTGTCTACTGAATGATGGCTCATACACATTAATATCTTCATCGTCTGGTGTACGGTCCAACATTGCCTTCATCTTGTGTACACCGAATTTACTCCCACGTCTTACCTGGTTTGCTAATGATGAACTTCATGGTAGTGATCATAGACCAATTATTATAAAATTTGGTGTCGACCGTAAATAAACGCCCATAGAGATGGATTGTTGAAAAGGCAGATTGGAATGGTTACCACAATGCCTTTTCATCACAGTATGATGATGGTGCTGGCGCCCTTGATGAACTTTCCTCCTTTACATCACTCATACTTGAGAATGCTAATAGGTATATTCCACAAACATCGGGAAACCCTAGACATCTTTCCATTCTGCGGTGGAATGATGATTATTTATGATGATGCCATGAAGGAAAGAGCTGCAGAAATTTAACCGCAGGCCAACCAGTGAACATCTAGATTTGTATTGTAAAGCAAGAGCGGAACGTCATCGAGTATTCTTAGACTGTAGGAGGAAGTCATGGAGGAAATATGTGGACACCACCTCACGTACTACCCCATCTACTGTGTGGAAAAAAATCCGTGCAATTTGCAGATCACCGAAACAATGTATTCTCAGACTCTTTCATGAAGAACTCCTCACAAAACCTTCTGTAGTGGCAAATAACTTGGCAGAGTCTTTCAATTCGATGTCTCTCACCACAGCTACAGTGACGAATTCCAGAGATACAAATTGCAAATTGAAATATTATCATTAAATGTTGGTGATTCAGTCAGTGATTTAAACACTCCATTTTCATTGGACGAGTTGTCACATGCTCTTACAAACTCACAAGACACCTCCCCTGGACCTGATAACATTCGTTTGAGCTTGCTCTCTCATCTTCCTAATTTGGTGCTACAACACTTATTGAACATCTATAATACCTTATTCTCTTCCCAAGTTTTCCCTTCTGTCTGGTCAGAAGCCATTGTCATACTAGTACTTAAACCTGGCAAAGACCAAGCAAACCCCTCAAGCTATCGTCCCATTTCTTTGACATGCATGTTATGCAAAGTAATGGAGAGAATGGTGACTTGGTATTTGGAGAGCCATAAGCTTTTATCTCCAGAACAGTGCAGTCTTCCATGGACCATTTTGTGTCATTGGAATCTGCTATCCAAAACGTTTTCCTTCTTCGCCAGCACCTCACCGCTGTTCTTTTTGATATAAAATTAGAGTATGATACAGCCTTCCAGCGCATATTCTCAACACCCTTAAAGAATGGGAAATCAAGGACAATATACTTGCATTTATTCAGGGCTTCTTGCATGACCGAACATTCCGGATTTGGGTTGGAGATACTCTATCGAGTAGTGTCGTCTTGAAGAATGGAGTGTCTCAAGAAAGTGTTTGAAGCGCTACCTTATTTTCCACAGCCATCAACAACGTTATTAAATGTGTGCAGCTAACAGTTTCATGTTCATTATTTGTTGAAGATTTTGCTACATGTACCATGTCCCACTCAACAGCCACAGCAGAGAGATTACTACAGAACAAAATATATCGCCTTGAAGCATGTTCCAGGGTTACAGGCTTTACCTTTTCACCCGAGAAAACTAAATGAGTAGTCTTTTCTCGGCTCTGGGACCCTTCCATTCCGCAACTATTTCTAAACAGAGAGCCGATTGCTGTTTCTCCTAACATCAGGTTTCTAGGTTTAGTTTTCGACAGTCTTACGTGGGTCAATCATATCAAACAAGACCACCCACATTTTGCTGCACCTATGGGTGTACGTGTCAGATGGTTACTAAATAGTTTAAACATTGATGTACGTTCCGTTTTTCCAGCGTTTCAATGTTAATATTCTCCGTGGAGAATTGGCAGTATAAATTTTATTTTTGATCTTTACATATACAAGAAGCAATCATCATCAGCTATCTTCTTTCAGCAATGCTTTCAAATATTGTTTTCAATGTAAATCCTGACACAATAATATACACAGATGGATCAAAACAGGATTATACCGTTGGTTGCGCATTTGTTGTTAGTGGCAGAACATAAATGTTTGGCCTATCTGGCATCACAAGTGTTTTTACAGCTGAACTTTACGCAATAAATAAGGTGCTGAATATCGTTATCTTGACTCAACTTGTACAGTGCTCTCCAAGCCCTACAAAATTTGTATCCCAGACATCCTATCATCCTAGGAATTTATAACGCAATCGCTGATTGAACCTTGAGTGAACACACAATCGCTGATTGAACACACAAGTGAGTTTCTGTTGGATCCCTAGCCACGTGGGAATTCCAGGGGATGAACGTGCAGATTCTGCAGCAAGGATGTGTAGTCAACCATCCTTTACCATGTTATTACATGCGACTTTATAAACTATATAAAACTCACTCTTCACACAAAGTGGCAAGATTATTGGACAGCTACAGTCGATATCAAGCTGCGTTGTATTAAAGATTCTGTGTTGCCATGGGATTCCTCATGCAGAAAAATTTGTCAGGAGGAAGTAGTCCTTTGTCGACTGCCTATAGAACATATGAGAGCTACCCACGGGTACCTTATGTCAGAAGAAAATGTGCCAATTTGTAACTGCCGATTTACTGTACATCATATTTTTACAGACTGCATATATTATGCAGCCTTATGTCGCAAATTTAAACTACCTGAGAACATTCACCAGATCCTAAAACATAATACAGTGATAGACAGGGTTCTAGGATTCTTGCAACGTGTTAACATTTTAACAAAATTTAAGGTTTACATAGTTTTTTCCTTATCCATTAAGGGGCTTTTACACCCCTTACGGACTTTTAACAGTACTCTATATTTTACTTCTAATTTTATTTTATTTGTAAGATTTTTGTGATATTATTTTTAAGTTTTAGTATTATTTTATCAGTATTATTAGTTTAAGGTTTTAAACAATATTTTAATTTTAATTTATTGATAGTTTTTAGGTTTTTACTTGTCTGTAATATTAGTAATAAGTTTTATTTAAATTAGTTTTTATTTTATTCATTTATCTGCTATTTTATTTTCAATTTACTTTTAGGCCTTAGTTAAGTTTTAGTAATTTTTATTTTAATTCGGGCGATGATAATGCCTCAGCATTTTTCGCCCACAAAATAAAAAAAAAAATACACCAGACAATGAGGACATGAATGTATATCCATCATTCAGTAGACAAAGTTCTAATTCTTGTTTCACTCTGTTTATTATATTTTCTTGAGAGGAGTATAAAGAAGAGCCTCAGGAAATATGATGGATTGGAAATCTCCTACTACTAACACCAGCGATGGGATTTTCATGAGATTTGAAATTTCTAGAGCAGTGTATTGAGAGTTCGGAGTTGGGTGAGAAATAAAGATAACAGATATGCAAAATTTAAAGGGGACTAATATTTTAACAGTAAGCAGAAATAAGTGTGGCCAGTGGTATTCTTCTAGCGGTTACCTCATTTCACTTAAAAATACTGGCACTACCACTCCTCTACTGTGTAACACACAGTCATATTTCTCACTGATATAGCCTCTGAGTGTTACCGCATCTTGTTATAATAGATGTGTTTCTTGGAAACACTAACAGTTCATTTGCACACATCAACAGTCTAACATCTTCAATGCAGGACCTGGAACATTCCACTGAATAATGTTCATAAATAAAAGGTAGTCAAATATGTAGAAATATATGACAAAGTTAGTTATAAGTGATTTGGTTTTGCTTTTTAGGATTTTAAGAAAATACAATGCTCTGAGATCAGGTCGTTCCAGCTATTTCCTCAAATTTTAAACATATCAGTTTTTTTTTTCTTAACCTCTGAAACCACCGTTAGGTATATCTTCAGAGGATGAGATGAATAATTTGTGGCATGTATGAAAATGCCTTGCCTGTGCGGGATTAGAACCCAGTAATGTATCAGTTGCTGAAGGACAGAGTCAATGATGAAACATTAAAACAAACACAGATTGTGTACGTTTTTGTATTTAAAACATCCAAGATAGGTTCAAGATTTCCAGAATTAGTCCACTTTTCAAAAACCACAAGGAAAATTAGAGTACATTCTTTTAAACTAGTTTCCTTTGGCAGCTGCATACTATTGCCAACATGTAAAAATTGATAGAAACATTTCTGGAACCCTTTATGAGACAAATGCTGTCATCAATTTTGTCACAGATGGGATAAAAAATTTGGCTATCATGTCATCCTTATATGCTTTTTCTCCAGAGCATTTTTCAAGCGAGGAAACAAGTAAAAATAATCTGGTGCCGAGTCAGGAGTTGTGTTGCACAAGGTACTTTCTTACAAGGATGGATTGATATGCTAATTCACTATTACGCAAAAAGATTAAATTCTTTATTTCTGATTTTTAAGAATGCTTCCTTCTTTCTGCATTCTGTAAGGATCAATGTACATTTCCTATATGCTGCCTTCCTGTCGAGAATGAATTCATAGCAATTAATACCTTGAAAAACAAAAGAAACTTCCACCATAACTTTTCCTTTTCCTAACCAAACAAAATTTCTGTAACTAAGGAAATAATATTGATTTCCCCTTTGACTGGTTTTGCATGTAAATTGAACAAAAACACAATGTCTCATCTCCTTTTATGATCTTGCTAAGAAAATATACTGATTTTGATCAGCTGAAGTGATTACATATCCTACTAGTGTCATGAAAAACTCATACTGATTTGCAGATAACATTTTTGAAACATACTGGCAATGTTTAGAGCAGATCATAATTACTGAAAGTTTTCATAGTGACATGTACAAAACAAAATAAAGTTTTAATATTGTTGTATGTAAACAAGAATCATGTGAGCAGCTTCATCATGAAAGCTGCATAAAAACTAAAAATTTCTTTATTACAATTATTTTAAAATGTAAGCAGCAATTCTGGGAACTTTTTGAATCTACCATATAATATACCATAAGAACAAGTAATGTATTAAGAAAACTATTACAACCAGTTATAATTTTTTTCTGTTTAGTCTCCAAAACCGGAACTTTCTGGTTTAGCCTCCGGAAAGTAAGTTATTACTTCCGACGATGAATGAGGATGATATTTATGAATGGGAATAAAAGTGTAGTCTTATACAATGTCAGGTCGACCATTCCTAAGAAGTGTAGTTAACAGAAAACCAACCACCAAAGAACACTGGTATTCAAAATCTAGTATTGAAATCCATATAAAACCTTTACTAGGATCTGAACCTTTGAACTCTCAAATTTGAAATAAACTGATTTGCGATGTCAAGTTATCCAACTTCCAGTAACTCAAAAAGTTAATGGAAAAAACCACAGTAACAACAATTCATGAATATACACGAGATGTATATGAACATATCACATACACTATCCCTGACAAAAATACATAGCAATATGTGTTTAATGTTGCAAAATTTGAAAATTTGAATTTTTGTTGTAAAATTAGAATTTATAATTATATAATATAAATATTTACATTACAAATTTGCAATTAGGGATAATACATATTTTCACCATTTTAGATAAATATTAAATATATATATATTTAGCAAAGTAGCCCCGAGAGAAAAAAAGTGATTTTTTTTTAACCCTTGAAGCGATAAGTGTTGACTAAATCAACAGATATATGGCTCCATAAATTTTAAACTGTCAATTTTGCCAACAGATGATCACAGTTGTGTTTTGAATTAACCAGTTAGCCAATCATTTTAATTGTAATATCATTTAAAGCACAAAGTTCCTTCTTTCTCATAGTGTACTTTATTTCCACTGGGAGTACATTAGCTATTTGCTATAGCAACAAAGATCAAGATAGTATTTGTGTTTAAGCTGTCATTGTTTACATTGTCATGTTGTGTTTCCAGTTCATTCTTGTGTTTATTTTTAAAATATCTTGCTTACTGCTAGTTATATGTAAGAATTTCTGATTAAAAAAAGGCTCATAAAAATATATTCTGTGATCCGAGTATTATAAACAAAACCTCTGTTTTCCACAAAACATACATAAACTCTGCGGCGGTCATTCACAATCTGTAATATTGTGTTGTCTGATCTTCATCTATTTCAGTTGACCACTGTTTAGACCAGACCACGAAAAAGACAAAAAATTATTATTTTTTTTTTACAAACTCGGCTTTTTTGTGTAAATCGTGTAGTAATAATTATTTACAGATTAGAAAGTGTTGTGTAATTAATGAGTCTTAAATTAAATAAATTTTCTCAGTGAGAAGAAGGACTAGCCATTTTCAGTGATTGTACTTACATTATACTTTTTTTTATATTTTAATTTCTATTGCATGTAAAATACTGAAACAAAAAAGGTTTTTCTAAGACTAAAATGTTTAGATGATATGAGTTAAGATGACTTAGATAAGATAAGATGTTTAGTTAAGACTTAATGTTTATATGTATATGTCTAATTATTCACTTGTTTTGAGAAACATGTGCAGAAAACTAACAGATTTTCCTCTTCTAGATTATATTCCTCATTTTTTGTTTTACTACATTATTACTTTACATTAATGATCAAGAATATTAACTTAGTAATATTCTTTGAAATTTTCTGTTTAATTTGGTATATAATAGGTCTGATTAGGGTAAATATCATCAAAATGCCATAAGTTTAGGAAAAAACTATGTAATGTGCAAAATTATTTTGTATTTTAGAAGTGATATATTCATTCCTTCAAGAGTTAAGGAAGAAAAACAGCAAAAGAAAAGCCATGAATATTTCCACAGAAACTAAACAACAATAATACAGACTGTAAATATCCAAGTCAAACATGAAACAGAGCAACACAGTACCGGTGTTAGTCAGTGGCTAAGAATTTTGAGACATTGGGTTTTTTTGGTGTTTTTCTTAATATTATTAATCAATTTGGTTAAAATTTATATGGCACCAATCTGAAAATATACTCTTTCAATTAAAAAAAAATTATCAAAATTATTACACATTCCTTTATTTACCCCCCCCCCCCCCTATAATTCTAAACTAACTTTTTTTTCCATTAAAAACAAAGTTAAGAAACTGGCTTGAATAAATTAAAAAAGAAAGAAATAGATGCTTTGAAAATGTATTATACAAGGTTTGTCCAGAAAATAAGTTTAATGATTTTTCCTGCCATGCCGAAGGGCTACAATGGTGCAACTGATGGGGGAAAACTTGGTGGAGTGTCTTGGAAAGGCAACGCTTAGTTGCCAGTTGCCTGCTGCCCATAGCACAGTGTGGACCGATCTTAATGTGAACTTCTCTGTTTGAGTGACACGTTACAAGTTCAAGATGCCGCATTTCACTGACCAGTAATACAGGATAAAGTTTCGTGTAAAGCTCGGCAAATCAGACTGTTGTCATGAGTAAGCAAGCCTACAGTGATGATGGTATATCTCAAAACATGATTCACTGGTGGCACAAGATGTTCTGGGAGAGAAGAGAGAACGTTGAAGACAAACATTCTGAAAGCCCGGCCGCATCTCATGTAGATGAAAATGTGTAAAACATTCGTCTCAAGTGGATGAAAATGTGTACAACTTTTGAACTTGAACCAATGTTTAAGTGTGCAGCTGATAGCTGACAAGTGTAATGTGCCGAAAACTACAGCGCATCACACTGTTATGAAAGATTTGGGCATGCAGAAGATGTACATAAAAATGGTTCCAAAAGTGCTCTCGGATGAACAAAAGGCTGGTTGTTTGACAATCACACAAGACTGTTTGACATGTTGTGAAAGTGACCCAAATTATTTGGATAATGTGATTACGGGACAAAACCTGGGTTTTTGAATATTACCCTGAATCCAAAAGACAAAGTTCAGAATGGCACATGAAGGTGTCCCTAAAACCAAAAAAAACAAGGATGTCCAAATCGCAAGTGAAGGTGATGGTAATCATCTTTTTCGACTCCAAAGGCATTGTCCACTAGAATTTGTGCCTCACGGACAAACTGTCAATAGTAAATTTTACTTGGAAGTCCTTGAAAGGCTGCAAAAATGGGTGATTCGCGTTAGAAAAGAGATCAGTGGCAAGTGGCGACTGCACCATAACAATGCGCCGCCTCACACCATCTCCAATGTGACAGAGTTCTACTGCCCCAGCCACCCTACAGTCCCAACTTGGCACCAGCAGACTTTTTTCTGTTTCCATGGCTCAAGAGAAGCTTAAAAGGTAACCATTTTGGGATGGTAGAAGCAGTGAAAGATGCCATGACGAGTTGTCTGAAGGAGATTCAGATTGAGGAGTTCCAGGAAGTTTACAAGAGCTGGCAGAGAAGCTAGTAAAGGTGTATTGACGCCCAAGGATCATATTGAAGAATTTAGCCACTTTTTTAATTTTTTTACATTTAATAAAATTTTTTTACCAGATTTATTCAACTTATTTTCCAGTCAAACCTTGTAGGTGAATACTAAAGAGATTCTCCTATAGATGAGGAAGGTTTTTTGGTCAATCTGAGAAGAGACATTAGTGCCAGAATGCAGAAAAATAATTAAGCAGATAGGCTTAAGATTAATGTACATAGGATTAGTTTAATTAACTAACAAAAATTAATGCACATATATAAAACCATCTTTGAAGAGGGGAAAATTTGAATTCATAAAACAGATAATTTAAGAAGAAAATAATTTGAAAACAATATCAGTACAAAACAAGAAGGAATGGAAGATTATAGAATCAAATCAGCTGAATAAATCAGATAAGAAAAAATCTGCCTGAATTGCTACAAATAGAAAAAACCACCAGATAAGAGATAAACTAAGAACTAATACAGACAGCAGATCTTTTTGTAGCAGTTTAATTGAAAAAAATATGAACTACACATGTACAGGCCATATCATTTTATATTTACATAGAGCATAATCTATTTGAAATTAATCACTATTCTGTATACAAAGAACAGAAACATATCATTATATAATCACATATCCACAGAATACAATTTTATTCTTCATTTCATTCTCAGAATCAATAATTGTT
>JAAAKQ030082331.1:0-12198 GCA_010016005.3 Zanna intricata | reverse complement strand
ACAAGAAGACTTCACGTTCAGCTGACACCAAGAGCATGAGCGACCTCATTGTTGAAATAGTCATGTTGAAATAGTCAATAGTCATCAACAATATGAAGTAGTCATGAAGGAAAGTAACAACTAAATATGGTAACAGTGTAATCTGCTCGATCAAGGCTGATGATGAGAAATGTAATGTTTCTCTTCCAAGGAGATTTGGAAAAACGATGACTGAAGACCTCAACCAAGTAGTTGAAATGAAGTTGAATCTTATTTCAAGGGTTGAATTGCTAAGACATACAATGTGGTATTTGAATAAACTGTGAAATATTAAAAAATTAGTTCTTTTCAGGATAACACATTGATAACACTTTGAACCCCCATACAATAATCCACAACTATTGTTTAAAACTATTAATAGTTACACACATTATTGAATGCAGTAGTTTCAAGGACATGATCTGATATTGAATTTATCCACTATCAAATTATGTTACAAATGATGAGGAGTGTTTTTTTTTATTGGATGTGGTACTTTTCACATGTATAGGTGAAACTGGACAAATACACATATCAGTTGTCCTTGTTGTTGAACCTTACATCGTTATAATGTCTAACAATATGGTGGAGTATTGAGGCTGACAAGTTATTAGGTATGGTTTGAATGCTACTGATAACCCTTCAGAACATGAACATATATGAATGTGTATATATATATATATATATATACATGTACATATATGAATGTATGAACATATATGTATATATTGTATTTGAATGATATACAATAATGTCAGGGCTGATATGGTGAATAGGATTATGATCACCACAAATAACGTCATCCAAGATGGCCAACCACCGCCATCTTGGATAAATGACTTCATCCAAGATACCCATCTTAAATGAAGCCAAAAAAAGTGGTGCTCATACCTCTACTTCCGTACTACTCTTGACTTTTTCCCCATTAAAAGCCAATTCTCGAATCTGAGGGTCAGCTTTATTATTGTATTCAATTAATTCTTTTTAACTCTTTATTATGAAACCAATTATCAAATCTTTTCTCAACATTTTGACATAACTTTGTAGCTTTAAAAAAACTATATTTTTATCGGTAATTAGCTTAAACTCACTGAAAATAAATCTTTGATTTATTCAGTACCACATACCGATTAGCATATATCGATTAGATTCATTATTACGAATCTATAAATCGACTGAACTTTAACAACAATAAAATATTAATTTTACATATAGATTACTTTTCTACAAATATGAAATATTTTGGTGGGTTTCCAACTACCAAATTTAGATAAATTAACTGTATTTTTTGTTTTATATTTGTTGTTTTATGTTTTGAAGGAGTGAATTTCCACCACCTAATTTAGATACATTAAATAATAATTAATCCTGAAAATTGTGTTGTTAAAGTTGCTGTTTATAGTAAAAATGTGATGTAAAGATTACTTTAAATGAAATATTTTGTTCGTCAGAATTCAGGCCGACTAATTTGAAACATTAAAGAATCATTAACCTGAAAATTTTGTCATTAAAGTTGCCATTTATTGTAAAAGATTTCATGAAAAAATTACTTTATATGAAATATTTTGTCATTAATCTCATACAAAGCCGCGGTCAGAATTCCGGCTTTTTCCCCAAATAAATGCCAATACTCGAATCTGAGGGTCGTCTTTATACTAATTCAGTCAATTTGAATCCAAACCAACAAAATATTTTATAATTGTTTTAACACTATATTTATGTTAAAAGATTTCTTTGATTGACCTGTAAAATCAACTGTTTCATCGATAATTTTACTGTATTTTGTTACTATTTATGAAATATTTTGGTCAATCAAATTTAAAGGACCAAAATTGACTGATACATTAAAGAATCATTATTCTTGTTGTTAAAGATTGTTGTTTATTGTGAAAATTGTAGTGAAAAAATTACTTTATTCCATCGACCCAAATTCGGGCTGATGGAATGAGTGATAACCCTAAAAATGTTTAATTACCGTTTACTGTAAAAATGTGGTGAAAAAATTACTTTATATGAATTATTTAGGGGGCTTGAATTTGAGCTACAAAAAACTGATCATTTAGAAACTGCAAAAATAAAATCTTTTTCATCAAAAAATTTACTTGCTTTAATAATTTAGTTGCTTTATATAAAATATTTTACCATTAATCTCATAAAATGTTGGGGTACAGATCCAAGCTTAAACTGAAACATTAAAATGTTAATGTTATAAAATGCAGCTAGGTATCCTCAGACTAATGAAAATGACATCATCAACAGTCTATAGTAAGGTTAAAACAAAATACATTAAATAAGCCTAACGCTTACGCACCAGGTTTTGATGCAGAACCTAAGGGTATATTTTCCATGATGAATGTGTGTTTATTGTTAAATTTACATAGTAAAAGAGTGAATTTACTGAAAAAATACATGGTGAAAGAGCCGTTGAGGTGGAAGAAAAATATATTAAAGAAGCCTGAGGAGACTTAATGCATCAGATGCCGGCCTCCGTAGCGCTAGTGGTAGCGTCTCAGCCTTTCATCCAGAGGTCCCAGGTTTTGAATTATCTTCCGATAAGCCACATCTTATATCACAAGTTGAATTAAGTGACTCGGTTAGGGATTTAAATTTATCTAAAAATCAAGCTGAACTATTAGTATCAAGATTGCAAAGTTGGAATTTAGTACAAAAAAATACAAATATTTCTAGCTTTCAAAGCCTACAAAAATAACTTCTTCAGTATCTTTCTGATGAAAATAATTTGGTACTGATACCAATATTATAGGTACTCATCAATATTTGATGAAAATATTGATGAGGTTATGTTGCATTTAGGACAACAAACCTGAGAACTAGCGCCTTTTCATAGATTTGTCCAAGTATAGTTTAAAAGCAGTTTTGCTACACAACAGTAATAAATATTCTTTAATACCAATCACTTATGGTATTAATTTGAAAGAGACATACAAAATGATTAAAGACGTTCTCAAAAAATAAGTTACAAAAAACATGGCTGGAACATATGTGGTGATTTGAAAGTTATAACTATTTTATTATGCATGCAGTCTATATACTAAGTATATGTGTTTTCTTTGCGAATAGGACAGCCGAGTTAGGGATAAACATTGTGTTACCAAAGGACGGAAGAAACGAGATAACTTAACTCCAAATGGAAAAAATATTATTCATGAGCCCTTAGTTGAACCCAAACAAATATTTTTACCCCCTTTTTAGCTAGGACTAATGAAAAATTTTATAAAAGCAATTAAGAACGATAGTCCCAGATTTTTTTACATCAGGCAGAAATTTCCAAATGTAAGTGAAGGAGAAATTAAAGAAGGAATACTTGTCGGTCCTCAAATAACAGAGTTGGTCAAAGATGATATTAATTATGTAGAAATGCAGCTTGGGCTTCATTTAAAGATGTTTACAAAACTTTTCTCTGCAAACAAATATCAGACAATTACCACAATATTGTTAATCAACTTCTTACTTCATACAGAGCAATGAAATGTAATATGTCTTTGAAAAAACATTTCATCCACTCACATCGGGATTTTTTCCCAGAAAACCTCAAAGAGTAAGTGATGAACACAGTGAACGTTTCTACCAAGACATTTTGGAGATGGAAAGCCACTATAAAGGGAAATGGAATACCTAACATGCTAGCCGATTACGTTGGACATTAATTTGGGATGTGCCTGGGGCTATTTATAAAAAATAAGTATCAGCGAAATCACTGTAACACAGTGGCCATGCAAAATTATAAGTTTTACAGATTTTAAAGTAAATCTTTCCTTAATTTTTTTTTAAGCATAGACCAGTATTTTTTTTTTTTAGGGGTCAAAAATGCTATGGTGTCATCATCGCGAGGATAAAACACGTAATAAAATGAAAAACAAGCAATCTAAAATCTAAGACTAGTGTAAAATTGAAATATGACAAGAAAACTGAAAAACTAATATCATTAGAATCCCACAACCAACATCACAAAGAAGATAAAATTAAAATGCTAAAACCAAACATCAGATTAAAACTAATAACACATACAAGATATTACTAAATCTTAAAATTAATCACATGAATCTTAATAATAATACCACAGACAGAAACTCGAACATAAAATAACCTTAATTAAAACGTAACACTAAATATAAAACAACCAAAACACCAGAAGCATTTCCATGCCACAGATCTTTAAGTGTGCATTTGGTTGGGCAGAGGGTACACTTTAGGAGATGTTAGGTGTCCTGATTTTCACCGCACTCACAGTTCAGGTTGTTAGGCTTTATTTGACGCCATCTAGTGCAATTTGCTCTTGTTAGTGCAACCCCAGTTCTAAGTTGGTTTAAAATCACCCAAGTTCGCCAGTCCAGGTTATATCCTGAAGGTGTTGGGGTCCTTTTTGGGAACCATGGAGGAGGCACAATAGATGTGGAATTCAGAAAATCCTTCCTCCATTTTAACCTTGGAGAGGTGGTTAATCCATCTGATCCATTGTGTGTTGTGTGTCGAAAGATGGTCTGAACTGCTCGATGTATTCGGCATCGACTCAACTGTCCCTCAATGCCCGCTGCTCGGTGCAACATTGATATTTATTTATAGAGATATCTTTATTCTCTATAAAAATATATCATTATACCTACATACCTTCATCCATTCTCATTTTAAAAAAAAATTACGACAAATTAGGTATGTGCCGTAACAGTACTGTTAAAATGACATGGATCAGTGTAAAATTAAAAACTGAAATACCAAACTCTATACAAGCATTATTTATTAAACTGGAAATGATCAACATAAAATTTATTCACAACCCTTAGGCAAAACTTATTCTTAGAATTATTAATTTTTTTTTCTTCTTTTATTTATTTATTCATTCAATAATGATGTTATAAAATACTGAAATAATATTACAGTACTTTTTTGGAATTTGCCCCCTAAAATTTTTCACTTTTTTTTGCATCAATTCATTTAAATTTATACAATAACATTCCCATTCAAAATTATGATGGAGAAACATGATTTTTTTGAAAAAAAAAACCATAAAATTTTCATTAACTTTTTTTAAAAGTGTTTTACTAGCTCAATTTTAGTGTAGAAGTACATTTTGAGTATATTTATAGATATTTGAAGAAAAAAATTGAAAATTTTGGGGCCAAATTCCAAACAAGTAACAATATACTAGGACAACAAAAAAAAATCTGGATTTTTTTTTTTTTTTTTTACTTCTACATCCACGCACTTGCAAATTACATAACCACAGAAAAGAAAAAAATTAAATAAATAATAAAATTCAATTTTTTTCCACTAATTGGTTTGCAATTCATAATTCTTCTAAAACTACACTTTTTATGTCACGTAATTGAAATCTAACTTCCAAATCCATATTAATTCTGCTTAATTGCCTTTAATAACATTTATACCAACCTTAAAAACATCATCTGAACCATCTGAAAAATTATCAACACCATTTTCTCTGATTTTTTCAATACAATTATTAGCTAAAATCCACTCTTCTTGGACCTCTGAAAACTTATTAAAAATTTTTCTCACCTCACCAATATTATTATCAATTTCATCACCTAAAAAAAAAAAAAAAAAAAAAATTATGTAACTTTTCATATTAATGTAAAATGCACTTGTAATAACTAGCATTTACATTAATACATTTCTTTTAATTATCACAGAACACCAAAGTGTAAAGTACAATTTCTATAATAATGTATGTTTTTAGAATAACATGCAGTTCAAACTGTTGTACATAACACACTTTCTACATTACAGAATATCAATATATAATGCAGTACAATGTCTCACATATTACATTACTTGTTGAGAACCAGCAAAGAGATGCATATAAAAATGTTTAAGAATGCATCACAAAACTAAACACGTTAACCAAAATTATTAAACTAGTGAAATTACTTGAAGAAGAAACAGAAATAAAATGAGATTATTCGTACTAAAAATGTAACTCGGATATAAACTTAACTACATGAACAACAGAACATCTGGATTCAGATTACAACTATTCCATTAGGCAACCCTGATATGAAACCACCTCACTTACTGCCAAGGATATATTCTATGAACATAAATGAGTCACTATTTTATAACTGTTTTCTATTAATTTAAATAAAAATGAATGTATTTATATAAAAGAACCAATAGAATATTTTAAAATACAAGAGAACTATTTCAGGATAAGAAAGCGATGTGTTACTTATATTTTGTGCCTTCTTAAAATTAAATTATTTTAAAATGGTCTGGTTTTTCTTCTGTTTTTTCTGTAAACATGAAGAATTTATTTTTTTATGGTACATGGGGTGAATGTTAATTAGATCCATAACCTAGGTAACTAATTAATTCAATTGTTAATTCTTTTTTCAGTAAAAATTCTTCATATCTTCCAGTCTCATTTTACTGGTGGCACAGCAATGTTATGAACAACTGATTCAGATTTCTTGCCTAATGGCGAAGGAATCAGGTCAATTTTTCTCCACCCTCTATTCATATATTATGTACTAATTCTTTAAAAATCTAAGTTATGTTGCATTTATTAGGTTTACTACTTCCAGAATTGTTTGTTTGCGCTGATTGATCTTTCAATGAAGTCTGGATGATAATACTTAATTTACTATTTTAATTACAACAGTTTAGTAATTTTTTAATAGTGGTGATGATGAAATTCAGCTGAAAATTGTCATCAGTTTTCTACAAGTAGTTTGTCGATCAATTTGAAAAAACATGATGTTATTTTGTTTATAATAAAAGGCTTTACATTCTAGTTATTTAAACTATGCTAATGAATATGCTATGTTGTTTTATGCTAATAAAACTAATGATTACTTAGATATAAAATATTCAGCCCACCGGACTGGTCTAGTGGTTAACACGACATCGCAAATCAGCTGATTTCAAATTTGAGAGTTCTAAGGTTGAAATCCTAGTAAAGGTAGTTATTTTTATACAGATTTGAATACTAGATTGTGGATACCGGTGTTCTTTGGTGGTTGGGTTTCAATTAACCACACTTCTCAGAAGTGGTCAACCTGAGATTGTACAAGACTACTTACTCTCCATTCACATTCATACATATCATCCTCATTCATCCTCTGAAGTAATACCTTACGGTGACAAATACTGGAGGCTAAACAGAAAAAGAGAGAGGTATAAAATATTCAAAAACACTGAAAACTGAAGGTGGCAGCCACCTTTTAAACTCTTAAACAAGTACATACTTATTAGAGAAAATTGGTGCAAACATGCTATTAAATATTGCAGCAATTCATCAATTCAATTTCATTACCTTTTAAAAAAATAAAAAACAGAATGGTAGACAGAAGGAAAACAAATGGAAAATCACCATTCTTAGCATAGAAGATTTATTGCACATTATTTACATGTGAAATCTGAAACGAATAAATAGGCACGTTCTTCACTGACATATATGCATACAAATGAAAGCAGATGAGTTCAGGCCACACTACATAGCACAACCAGATGACATGAACTTTATATCTTAAATAATGGCAAATTATTTTTATTTAGAGTTAACAAACATAATTTGTACTCATCTGAATGGATATTCAGGAAAACAATAACCACCAAGGTTGTTCATGCCCAGTAGCTGTTAAATACATATTTATGCTTAATAAATCAGTTATCAGAAAACTAAGCAAATCTAATGAATATCTCTAAAATTAATACAGACGTGGTATATAATACCAAGGGTGCCATGTTGAGAAAATTAATTTTCAACTTAATATAATTCAACCAGTCTCATTAACTTGGTTTACAAAGTGACGAGTGACGTAGAAAGTACAGAAATCTATACTTATTACTCACCGCTGAAGTTTTCATATATTCTTTTTATAATCAGATCTAAACATTGATCTCCAGAATTGTATAATTTGGTGCCTACATTGGCCGCATCCATTTTACAAATAAAATATACAGACCACTTTGAAACTGAACAAAGAATAAACTTGGGAAACTTTGACGTAACCACAACAAACGTAACTCAACCGTATTTTTTTAAATAATATGTGTAGTGTTTTTCGATGTTGACATCTGTGTTGAAGAACTATAGATCAAAGAAACTATCGATTTAGTTTGATATATTAAGTAATCGATTCTATGATTACACGATATTTTTGTATGGCGGTTAGCGGTGAAAATTATGTAAAAGTTATTTTTTTAATGTTAAACAATTAAAATTTTTTACAAACTTTGATATAAATTTTAAAAACTATTATTACGATTTCAAGCTCTTATGAGGCTGCCTTCCGACTAGTACTGCCGTTTACCGCTCTGTTGTCTCTCTCTTTATATGTGTAGCCTCCGGAACTACCGTAAGGTATTACTTCAGAGAATGAATGAGGATGATATGTATGAATGTGAATGAATGTAGTCTTGTACAATCTCAGGTCGACCACTCCTGAGAAGTGTGGTTAATTGAAACCTAACCACCAAAGAACACCTGTATCCACGATCTAGTATTCAAATCCGTATAAAAAATTTTATCTTTACTAGGATTTGAACCTTAGAACTCTCGACTCCAAAATCAGCTGATTTGCGATGTCGTGTTAACCACTAGACCAACCCGGAGGGTTACCGCTAAGTTGTCATCTGAGGTTATGTTAACGAAAAATGTTTTGCACTCAGAAAAGTACAGAATGGCCACAAAGTCCTTCATCATGTTATAATACACAGATTAGAAACACTATACGTCAGGATGTGATTGAAGGAAATTAATTAGCTATTTTCATTTACTCGACAAAATGCCAAGTATTTTAGGTCTGTCCTAGCAAGGAAAAGTATGGAAAAACTTTAAAAGACCTGAATTGATTTGTCATATTTTACACAATACATTTTCTTTTAATCACTTTGATTTGCAACCTTTTTTGTTATTGAGGAAACTGGAAGATATTTGTAACCCACTGAACCATAATTTCTCCCTTATTTGGACAAATTTCAAGAGACTACTTATGTTAAAAAATTGTACCCAAACTCATCTATTTGTACCACACTGTTATTTATACAAATGGCATTATATGACTTTAAGTAATAAACAAAATTTATTACTTAAAAACTAAGGTACATATAATTTGAATCATAAAGTATTTCCCACAGATTCTCTTATATGTAGTGTATAACTGGATCCACTATTTTTTTCTCTTTTCAAAAAATTCCCAAAGTTTTTCTAATGACAGAGAAAATTAAAATAAGAAATATGCAACTTTTTTAAGACCAACACATAGCAAAGTATGCTTGAAAAAGCAAGAAATTGATTATCTAAAGACTATAAATTATTTATCAACATTTTTCTTAGAAATAAAAAGTAACTAACCTAACCTGTTTATGATCTCCTCTTAAGTCAACCAGAAAAATATCTTCAAAGCTAAATATTCCCAATGAAATTTTAGAAAAAAATGCAAAAAATGTTGCATTTAAACCCAAGCCATGATGACATATAGTGTTAACTGTCTGTATATTATATCATGGAAAGGGCCTTTGTGGTCACTTTATATATTGATCTGAATTTCAGTTCTAAAATTCATTTTCAGTACATCCTAATAACATTTCTTACTAACTCAAGATAACTACTATAACCAGCTGACATGAAATTTGAAATGATGCATTTAATATTGAATTTAACAGTTTATATTAACATTTTTCTTCTTTTTTTTTTTTGTTTAACCTTCGGAACAACCGTTAAAGTATATCTTCAGAGGATGAAATGAATGAATTGTAGCGTGTGTGAAAAAGCTATGCCTGACCGGGATTTGAACCCAGGACCTCCAGATGAAAGGCCAAGACACTACCATTCGCGCCATGGAGGCCGGCAGATTATATCAACTTAAAAAAATTAACTAGTTTGTTTCTTGATGATTTTTTTGTTATTATTTTTATTGATAATATTGAAATTTTATTGGTACATTCAGAAACACGAGAATAGTTATAATAATTAATCGTTTGTTGCCTGTGCATTTTTATTTTAAAAACATAAATTGATTATTAAAGCAAATCATATTCAGTTAGATTGATTTCAATATGGCTTCAGATCTTTTTGATAACATGCCAGTTGTTATGCCATCTTGACAGTTGGTTCTTAACAGAAGAGAATTTGAATAGAAAGCGTTCCAGTAATGACTAGTTCTTTGTCGTTCAATATAAATAAATCTAAATCTTAATATAAATAAATCTAAAACTGTCCAGCAAAAATCATAAATGTTTAACAATATTTAAGCTGCCATAAAAATACATTCATAACAGTTTATCACTTTATCAAACAAATTTGATGATTTTTTTCTCCCAGTGATGAAGATAGAAGAGAAGAAGCAGGTAGAAAAAACCAAAACCTGTTTTTATGAATTTCATTAACATCAATGGATTAAGAAAAATCTATAGATGCTGTCACAAAAGACCAATATTCATACCAGCTAAAATAATTACAAGTTATGTAAGTGATGCCCAAATTCAGGTTAATGATAGTTGATTCATAAATTCAGTCATTAACATTTATATATAATATTAGTTTCATACTTACCACTTATCAATGTTTTAAGAAGTTATGTAAAGCACATATTATACTGTAACCTCGATGATATTAAATGTGAATTCAAGGAAAATGTCCACATGGTGTTTCGGATTCACAATACTGGTATAACACATTTCAAAAGAGCCATATTATTTGCTGACCTCCAATGCTACTCTAACGACATAAATATACTGAAAATTAAGTCTTACTTCATACTAAAATTTCTTTTGAAATGCCCCACATTAAAAAAGATATTGTTCACTGCCAAAGGAACCAATATAGTATTCACTCAAAAGCATTCACTACATATTTGCTGTGAAGTGCACAAGTAATCAGCCAGCTATCAAGGTTCCAAAGAAGAAATGCAACTTGTACGGGAAGCCCTATTCAGCTAACTGCAAAGGGTGTTCTGCATATTAGAAAATTTTCTCAAAGTAGATGCATGAAAACCTTTTTTCAGAATAATGAAATTCAACATCAATCCAAAGTGCCCATAAAATACCAAATTCAACATTGGTGTTGAATTTGGTGCACATAAAATATCCAATATTTCTCCGAGGAATCCAGATAAGGAACCCAGTTAAAGCAGATATTGCTAACTTGTGTACAAGTTACAAATTCTGACATCATCTATCTCTGGAATAGATGCATTTCCAGTTCATTTATGAGCAAAGTAACGATTCAAGTTCAAGTTCTATATTAATAAGTCCTCTATTCATCATATATTCACTTATTAATCAATTCAAATTCTTATGATTAACCTATCCACAACTTAGAATGACTCCCATTAAACAGTTAGAAAACACAAACCAAAACTCTGTAAAGACATCAGGTTGATGCTTTAACATCATGTATTCCATGTTAAATATGCAAGGAATGTTTTGAAATCTAAAAATAACTTTGTAGAATGCTAATGGGCTGGCTCAACATAGTCAAAATATCAAAACATTTATTATACTACAGAAGTTACATTATTATTTCAGAGACTCTCTTCACATGCATGAATATTTTTAAGATGATAAGTTAGACAACACTTCAGAAAAATTCTCCCAATTGTCACTCAAGGAGGTTCAGCATTACTATTATCAAACTTTCTTGCTTATCATTAACTACCGATATATGAAACAGATTATATACAAGCAATACGTTTGTCAGTGGTGACTGGCTTGATTTTTTGCAAATAGCCACCAAATTCCTCCCAGATATAGACTAATTGAGGGTGATTTAAAAAATTTGTTCAATAATTTAGGCAATAGGGTCTTAGTGATTTTAATGTGAAATGATGGGGCTTTTGTTTTAACTATCCCAAGAGGACATCTGCTATGGAAAGTCATGGATGAAAATAATTTTTCCAGTACTTTATTGGATGAGTCAACCTACTGGTCCATCACCATTAGAGGATTTTTTGTCCAGTTATGTGGCTGGACATAGGCGATTTTGGTGATGAGCCACGGTTATTTTCTAAATACTGAGTTTGCATTGTGGCATAGCTCTGGCAGGGCAGTGACTGCCTTTTAGGCTTGCACTGTTTTGCTGGAGCATCAGTAGGAATATCAGGCTTGGCATCGCCGGGATGGGTTTGTTTGTGCGGGCGACCTTGGTGGTGTTGTGTCTGATGTGGGCTATGATGTGGTGAGAAGAGAATGTCACGTGAA
>JAAAKQ030082309.1:0-15007 GCA_010016005.3 Zanna intricata | reverse complement strand
ATTCATTCATCTCATCCTCTGATGATATATCTTAACGGTGATTCCGGAGGTAAAACAAAAAAAAAAAAAAAAAAAAATGTTATTAATAATTAACAAGCAAAATAATTAAAATAAAAGAAATAGAAAAATCTTATCAATAACTTAAAAAGCTACCTACTACTGCTGTTGACAATTTAATAGAATAAAATTTAAAAAATGGCAGACTAATTAAAATAAAATTTGATCAATATAAACCTTAAACAAATATAAACAACAGTTGATACTCCAGCGATCTCAATATCCCACTTCTGACACCAATGTCATGGGTTTGCTGTTTAACAAGGATATTGAGAGTATAACAAACAAAGAATTTCTTATAAATACAATTTATTACTCTAAAAAATTATAAACAAAACAAATAATAAAAGTAATTACAATAATAATAATAATTAAAACGTAGTAGTAATTAAAAGTAGAACAATCTTAAGCTTCGTACAATTCACTTTCTATAAATATTATTACTTTTAATTTTTACAGTAGAACTATCCTACACTTTATGAATGAGTAGCATATTGTCACTGTCACTACTGTTTACCAACAGCTCACCGAACAACATCCTGCATATTCCCCCACTGTCCATGCTAAAATATTTGTGACTTACACTTCACTGGTTGTTATCACACACATACATACATATTGCGTTACCTCAACCCCGTTGAAGTCGGGCTTGCAAAACTACTCTGTTATCATGACTGCGCTGAACACGACCTCTCAGAATTACTAACTCTCTCCAGTGGTCCTTGGCAGTACTTATAACTTTAGGCCTGCAGAAGCAGTACCTGCCTTATCTCTTATTTGTTGAAGTGTAATAATTTTCACCATGTATATGCCCTTAAGGTTTTCTATAAATTCATATTCCAGTTTTGTAACCTTCTGTTTGAACAACAGGTTTTAGAAGTGCCATTGTCTGTATTACAAAGAAAAGTTTGTTAAACAGGAAAGATCCTGTTTAGTTCCTTCTGGATTCTTCTTTTCATTATTATTTTCTTTTTCTTTCTTCTCAGTCGGATGAAATCTGTTGCCCAAGTCTGTTATACTGATCATGTTACAATATGTTAATAAATAAAAGTAATAAAGTTATGTTTACCATCTGATGCACTGATGTAAAATGATTTAGTATACTGCTGTTTTCAATCTATGACTAATAATAAGCTATTGTTATTCGTATTATAAACAGCATACTTTTTAATTTGGGTTTTTTTTTATAAATTTGAAAATATATTCAAATTATAATACTGATAACATTAATAGCAGCAAGAGTAAATAATTTTGTATTAAGATTGTAGACATATTGATATTTTTATGTTTTTAGTCAAGTATACAGTCTGATGAACTAGAAATCTCCGTGAAAGCTTTAAACATAAAAAAGAGAAAAGAGAATGTAGTAAGTAGTTGATAAATAAGTTATTTCAGTATTGAATGTTTTTTTATTAATCATCTTTTTTTTTTAGTTACTTGTCAACGAACACCAACAATTTCGTATATCACTCAGGTACAAATAAAAGACATAGGAGACACTGTTGAGCTGGAATGTTCTGTTCAGTATGCCGATCAGTATCCTGTTCTGTGGATGAAAGTTGATAAACAAAAACTCACTGAACCAGTCCCAATTTCAACTGGTAGCTCTCTTATTATCCATGAAAGTCGATTTTCACTGAGAAAAGATACTGCAAGTTCTACGTATACTCTACAGGTCTTAATTTTTAATTAATAATATCTAATTAAGTAATAACTTTGTCTTTTTGTAAGGTTTATTATTTTAATAGATAAATACAAAAGTTATTTAAAAAACTTCTGAGATGAATGATATATATATATATATATACATACATATACATATATATAAACATACAATTGTTTATACACTCATATATGAATGTGTATGGCTGATGATGCAGCAGTTCTACCTGATACCCTATCATGTTAGTTCTGTAAAACTTTTTAGCTTAGTTATCTAATATCGCATTAGTTCATTATTAATATATTTTTTATTATTTGCTAAAATACACTTTTTTAAGAAATTCAGATCTTGGTCTTGTTTTTTAGTTTAAATTTAATACATTTGAATATTTTGCAGATAAAGGATATTCAGGAAACTGATGCCGGTTTTTACCAGTGCCAAGTATTTATCGCAATGAATAACAAAATCAGTGCAGAAGTTGAACTACAAGTGCGCCGGCCGCCGATCATTTCTGATAATTCTACTCGTTCAATCGTTGTCAGTGAAGGCCAAAGTGTTAGTTTAGAATGCTATGCTGGTGGTCATCCTCAACCTAGAGTGTCATGGCGAAGAGAAAATAATGCTATTCTTCCAACTGGTGGCTCAATCTATAGGTATGTATGTATTTTAGGTACATTTTTAATTATTTATTCATGTAATTAAAGTATGTAGTCTTTATATAGAAGTGGTTTTTTTTTTCTTTTTGAATGGCGATGAAGGAATGCACTTCCTGCAGGGTGTGTCAGGCTCGAAGCCAGGACGCTAGTCATCCTGACTTAGCAAAGCTAAGTGGGCACTAAACATAGAACCATAGCTACCATGAAACAGTGTTACTCCCACCCCCTACTGACTAAACCTCCCTCACTGTCTTTCCAGGGGCAGCTGGAATCACCTCTTGGCATGTCATCGGCCAGCCCTGGAGGTCATGGCAGCAGATTAAACTCAGTTGCCTTTCCTGCTTGGACTCCTGCAGCGGAGCCCTCCTTCGGAGTCCTCTTGGGATCGTTAGAGCAAGGTGACTTCCCGCTTGTGGGAAGCCAACACAACATGTTCCTCCACCAGGAGGCTGCCTGTCCCGCCCTACTAACCTGACCTAAAGGGGCGGCATACGCATTGAAAAATGCATGAGTGCCCGTCCCCCACCCACACGCCACTTCATACCTAAGACGAGCCCGTGTGCTTCATTGGAAGTACCCCAATCCAGTGCACTCTTGCATGTGTAATATAGAAGAGGTTAGTTTATTATTACTTAACGGTAGGGTAAGTGGTGGTGTTGATTGTTGATTGTGATTAAGACTCCATTTTAAATCCTGCTTTTTTTTATGTTGTCTAGGCATAGGTGAAATATTTTGGTAGGTTTTTCAACCAGATGCCCTTCATGAAATATTTGGCATTTTGAAAAAGTAAATTATTTTTGAATTATATTAACTTTATTTTGAAATTATATTGTAATGTATTAATTTTATTATATTATATTTGAATTATAGTTGTTGCATGTGCACCAACACTGGTAGACAACATGAATTGCAACTCTGTAATTGGACTCTTGTTGAATAAGTCATTATTTTGTAAAATTGTCATTTAAGATTCAGTCTTGGACAGTCTCACATTTTCTTTAGTTCAATCTTACAATCTCTTCTTTTGGTGGATTATAAAAATTTGTGTAAATAACAAAGCATTCTTCATCACCCGCCGTATTAGATAAATTTTAATCCACATTTATTTTCTTTTTATTTCTTCAAATTTTCAATCTGTATTTTTCATGTCCAAACACAGACATAAAATTGATGTGCGGTTCTATCAGATTTATGTTGGCTGGGCTGTAACACTGAAGTACTGTTTTTTTTTTATCTTTTGCTCCAAGAAACTCGTGATTAACTTTCCAGATAATTTTATTTTGATTCAATCTTATGGTGTAGGTTTATGAGTTAGTAACTTAATGAAAAATAAATATATTATATATATACACACACACACATAATATTAAAACTTTCTTTATATTATTTTTCTTGTTTGCACTTTCTCAATATTCACAGCTTCATCAGGTGAGAGTCAAAATAAAATAGATAAAAATATTTTTTTAAATCTTCTTTGTTTAATTTAATGATTTTATTTATAGTCGATTTCTGTTCTTATAACTGTATAGAAAAAAATGTACATATATGCATATGTTTTTTAATTATATTTTTTCAGAGGAAATATCATGAAAATAGCAGCAATAAAAAAAGAAGATAGAGGTACATATTATTGTGTGGCTGAAAATGGAGTAGGAAGAGGAGCAAGAAGAAATATCGCTGTTGCTGTTGAATTTTCACCAGTTGTTACCGTACCACGTCCTAGACTGGGACAAGCATTACAGTATGATATGGATTTGGAGTGCCATATTGAAGCTTATCCTCCTCCTGCAATTGTCTGGCTTAAGGATGAAGTTCAACTTTCAAACAATCAGCATTACAGGTATTAAATTTGCAGAACACTTTTATAATATTCTGGACATTTTCAGATATCTAATTCACTGTTCTTCAGAGCCCATAGGGAGTTGGCATTTCTTTTCCGCATAGTGAGTGTACGTTTAGCTTGTTATAAATATGAATTACCAGGCCAGGATGAATCGTTCATTACTGCCCAACAAAATAGTGGTCAGAGACAGTATCAATGAGTTGATTTATCATTGAAGTATATTTGTTTTGGCTGAGTTTCAAACTATTGACTTCCTACATGCTAAGACTAGCACTACCATCTGCACGACTTAAATACACAGTAAATGAATAAAGATATTTATATAATACAAAAATAAATTTCCCTATGTATTTATCATTATTTTAACTCATAACTCATCCAACTTTTCTCAGTGTATTAATTTTAATTGAAGTAAATGATAACTAAAATTGTACTGGTTGCTTTAAATCACATGTCCAAGACAGCAATGACAACAGAGAATATGTTGATACAACAAGCTTAAAAACAATCCAATTGTAGTCAAATTCAGTTTCTGCGGTAACAATAGAGGTAAGATCTAGCTTTGAAAATATAAAACTTGCTTAATTATACCCAGTGGTTTATTTAACAGTAGTATATTGAATAATTTGTTAAACTGTTATTAATTTAAAAAATGTGGCCATAATGATTGCTGACCTTTCCCAGTATTTACATAGATTTTAAATTTTAACTTTGCCCCCACTAAAGAAAATTATCCTTACTACCTTATTTTTCTTTTTTATTTCTTATTAAAAGAAGAATAAAAAAATGTTCCAGATTTGCTAAGTTTGTAAAAAATAAATTTGCACAAATCTAATCTTATGGTGGAAGTATAATGTATTATAAATTGCAGTTAATATCAAATTTCAACAATAAAATCTATAGTTTACTTATTTTAATAAAAGAATTTAAATAAAATTTTATCATTAATGAGAGAAAAAAATCACAATTTTTATATTTCTTTGCTTTGTGTTATCAGAACTCATTCAAGTTCAGCAGATATGAGGTGTATATAGTAGTAGATCTGCTCAATATGCGATTTTTTTCTATTTTTTGTTTATAATAATGTTCTTTTATATAGTTTTAGCTCTCATATATGTATTTTTTTTTTTGTATTAATATTACTATTGTGATATATCATTTTTATACACATTAGTAATTTTTTCTATTATTCTATTAGTGTAATCATATTTTAGGTAAAAACTATTATTAATCTTTGCATTGTTTTCCTACTGTTGTATTTTAGTGCAATTATCATGGTATTTTTTATTTTTTATAAAATTTTTCTTATTTTATCTAGACTATTAAATATTGTTATTTGTTTTATTTCATCTAATTTTTTTTTTTTTTTTTTTTTTTAATAAAAATAATTTTATTTTAAATAATTTATTTTTTTTAATAACAAATAATTTATCACATAATATTTTATTTTTGTATGAAATGAAATAATACAAAGAGCCAAAATATGTTGGTATGAATTATGTTACGATTTTAAAAATAAATAATTAAATAAAATGAATATGAATGTTTATAATTGTTAGTCATAACATCAAGCAGTATGATGAAAGTTTATTTGTATTTATGCTAATAAATTAAAGATAATTTTTAAATCTAAGTTCAATGTCCTTATTATAAGGAAAGTATGATTACAATGTAATTATTGATAGTTAAAAACAAATGATAATATCAAAAATAAATTCTGAAACCATTTGTAAAATCTTATTGTATAAAATCCAATTTTAATTAAATTCATTTATAATGAAATTTATTATTTACTCTGTAAAGTAAACAGTTATAAGTAATAAGACAAATAAAATACAATAAGTATTTTACTTTTCTGTTCGCATGTTTAGTTACTGATTATTGTTCTAGTACAAAAGGTTAAATATATAAATAAAATAACTGCTTATCTACTTTTAATCATTTTCAGTCTTGTACAGTAGTTATCTTGAAATTAATTATAATTATTGCAAAAAACCTTATTTAGTTTTTTGTTCTTAATTGGTGTTCTTCTTAACATTATTTTACTTTTTATAAAGCTTTTTTGTATCAAGTAGTTTTTTATCCAAAAAAATTACAATGAAATTGTAAACTGTACAGTAGGAGTCTCACAGATACCATTTCTTCCGCTCAAAAAATAAAAATTTCTATAATATATTAAAACTATTTTTAACAAAATGATATTAATAGGACACTACATCTTTGATATCAAAATTTGTTATTAATTTATGATTTTGTTTAAAAAAAATTCATGTTAAATATATTTGTAATAGACAATAGATATACAATAATAAGTAATAAACAATGTTTAAGTGTTCCGTTTAATAAGTAAAAAACAGAAAAATTTGTTTCAAAACTCTTTTACCAGTGTAATTTCTTTTATGTGTAATACATATCCCATTTACAGAAATAATAAAATTCTTATTAACAACATATAATCATATGTTGTTTAATGAATGAAATCAGGCCGGTAAGAGTTTTGTACAGATGTTTCTATTTTATGTGGAATGCTTAAACATTGTTTATTATCCATTATTTTATAAATTTACATATATTTAACATGTATTTTTTTTTAATCAAAATTCTAAATTAATAACAGATTTTGATAATAGAAATGTAGTGCTTTTTTTATGAATTACTGATAGTTATCTTATAGATTTATTATTAAAATTTATTGCCTTTCTAGAACAAACAAATATACACATAACATCAGAAAACTTGAAATTATGTCATTTCATTGAAATAATGTATTGAAATCATTTTTAATGAAAAAAAAACAGCATAGTTTTTTTTTTATCATCCATAGCTTTTCTAGTGAATGTTTGATGAATTCCTTCATAAATTTAATAACAAGTTTGTTTGGGTTGTTGCCCAGAATGCTGTTTAAATATAAGCTTCGGTTTTTTTTTTTTTTAGGCATGTGCTTAATAATAAAAAATGCATAGTGAATGCCTTATGTAGCAGAAAACAATCTAAGCAAATAATCTTGGAGAATATTCTTGTTAAAAATCAATATTCAAAGATCCAAGTATGACTGCTTTGAAAATAATGTTTGAAATAGTTTGGTTTATTTTTATAGTAAATTAAAAAATTGTGATCATCTATTGACATAAACCATTATTATTAGTAGAAAATATTACCTTCTCTTTTAATGGTCAATATTTGTTTGATGCTTGATTTTTAGATTTAATTGTAGTATTCTTAAGGCTACTGATGGTTAATTGTTTGTTTTTCTGCTATTTAGAAAAAATATGATGTTTCCTGTAATATTATTAGTGTAATATAATTTTTGATAGTCAATGTATGTATGTATATATATTTTCTTTTTTTTTTTTCAGTTTATCTTATTTTGCAACGGCAGATGAATTTACTGATACTACACTTCGTGTTATTACAATCGAAAAGAGACAATATGGTTTGTATACTTGCAAGGCATCAAATAAACTTGGCACTGCGGAAGCTTTAGTTGAACTGTTTGGTAAGTCATTTTCTTGGGTATAATATATATTCTAATGTGATTTATTTTTGTTGATCAAAGAAATAATAGGTTAAAATGTATCAAGGGCAAATTACCTTATAAGATATATTAATTCACACACCTTTACCTATTCTAAAATGTCTGACGTTTGTTTTGTCTTTAAAACCTTCTTTTTTTCTGATTATTACAAATTTTGTGAAAAGTACTTCATTTGAAATATGAGTAAGTATTATGTTTGAAGCTAATAAATATTATTAATTTTCCTTGATATGATGCATAGTGTAACTGGTTGCAGTAAAATTTTTTTGTGCTTGTTTTTGTTTTATTTAATTTACATAAATTAATAACTATTGGATGATGTTGCAGATGTGTAAGTAAAATTATTTTATATAATTATTGTGAATCATCTCTAGTCTTTTTTACTGTGTTAGAAACAAATTTTTTTTATATAATACCAGTTGCATGAAATAAATTAGTTACATTTTTAAGTCCAGAAGTATATAGTGCTATTTTTTTTCCCTCTGATACATGATTTAGTTAATGCTATTCTGACATATTTTAAGCATCCGAAGTATGTCAAATTATTTCTACCTACTTCTATTTTTCGGGTTGCTTTTCCCACTAAGTTTTCCAGTCTTCAGATTTCTCACACTGTACAGTAATTCTATTATTATAAAAATTTAAGATGGCTTAGAAAATTGGCAAATTGTAATATTCAGAATTATTATTTTGAACTCTTGCAATATTCCTAAAAACTAAGTGATATACGTCCTACTTAATATATGTAAGGAAGCACTACAGGAATGCATGTGTAATCACATCGAATATGCTGGTTTAAATGTTTTAATTTGTACCAGGACCATACATAACATCAGAAAACTTGGAATTATGTCATTTCATTGAAATAATGTATTGAAATCATTTTTAATGGGAAAAAAAACAGCAAATTTTTTTTTTATTATCCATAGCTTTCCCAGTGAATGTTTGATGAATTCCTTCATAAATTTAATAACAAGTTTGTTTAGGTTTTGCCCAGAATGCTGTTTAAATATAAGCTTGGTTTTTTTTTTTTTTTTTTTTTTTTTTGAGGCATGTGCTTAATAATAAAAAATGCATAATGAATGCCGTATGTAGCAGAAAAGGTTTTAATTTATACTGTTTTCTGTAGCTGGAAAAAAAACTGTAAAAGTTAAATTATTCATTTTAGCATCTAATAGTTATTTGTAGATCAACGATGTTATAATTTTGTCTGAATAATTATAGAATTTTGTTGCCTTGCTCTCAGTTGTAATTTTGATAAAACCTCTGTATTTTTATCATGTTATGTTAAAAATTTGTTTTTATCATTTTTTTCTCTGTATTTTAATCGCTATTAAATTCTTTTCTGTGAATTTAAAATGCTGAAATTAGTTTAGTTTTATTTGACTTCACCGTAATTTGTTGATATCAATAAAATTCAAATAAAAAGTCTAAACCTAGATACAATTGTACCAAAATTAACCATAAAATTATAGTTATACTCAATGACACGTTTAGTTGAGACTGCGGAGTAGCATACACCATGAATTTCTTCTATCATAATGTTAATCATCCATTTTTCAAAACATGAGCTTTGCATTTTATCATGATATTCAGTATTTGACAATTTGGCCAGGAAAACTAAATATCCACCTTCAAGAAATCCTTCCTTTCCTCTGACATGGTTTACAACAACAAATCAAGGTCCTTTGGAAGCAGATTTCAGTCCACTTGATAATCCTGCTAAAAAAAAAAAAAAAAATCTTTCACTGTTTAATTGTGACATCTTGCCATACTTTATTGCACATATGACTTATATGCATCCAAGTTTCATCCAATTATACTATTCTTCTTCCGTCTCCTCAGTATTTTTTAATGTCTTTTAAAGACGAATGGCACCAGTAAATTATGTCATTGCAATGAATCATCGCAGATGTTCAGTTTCTTTTTTCAAAAACAAATCCAACATCTTTCAATAATCAATAGTAAGTCCTTTAAACTTAATCTTAGAAAGATTACTTACTGTTATTTACTACTGCTAGAACCTGTCAAATGGTTGAAGGTTGGTTTCCATAAAATAATTGTAAAATGTCCTTATGGCACTCATTACCAGTTCATTTTGTTTAATTCTACAGTTAATTTTATAAACAATTTTTTTCTTGCTTTTTTATGGCGTGATTACCCTGTTTGATTTTTGCTCCTTTAAAATTCTAAACACAGTAGCCCAGATAGATTTAGTTGCTTCATAAGTTTACTCAACCATAGAATTATGACTATTCTGAGGATTTTTCATAAACATTAACTTCAGTAACCTTTCCCCACTCTTAATTGGCTTTCCTTTTTTATAAGCACCTCTACTGGCTGAATTTATTTCAGGTAAAAATAAAATAAAAATGAAACTAAATATACAGCATAAACAGATTAAACAATTTTTTAAGAACAGAAACTTGCAGCAATTAATTTGGTGTGCGATTGCAAAATCATGTAGTCAATATTAATATCTAAACATTTCAATGCATCCAGATTTATACATATTAATAATTAACATAAATACAAATTGAAATGTTAAACAATATGTGATATCAAATGTAAATATTCCATTTCCTTTTCCCACGGCTGACCATGAATTGCAAGTTTTTAAAAAATAATTAAACTTCAAGTCAGTCTCCATTTAAACAGCAGTCTCAACTAAACTTGTCATTTAGTATGCATTTATAGAATACATTAAATATTGTAACATTAAAAATGCTAACATGTTTATTGGAGTTAAATATTTTTATTCACTTTCAATAAATTATTAAATGTAAGTGCTATTAAAGTTCATAGTTATTCTAACTATAGACAAAGGATTTCTATTAACTTAGAAAACTGACAGTTAAATTGCTTTAAAAGTGATATGGTTATGGCATGTTGAGCTGCCACACTGTATATTTATATAATCCAGATATATCTTATTTAATTTACTACAATTTAATATCTTGCATATTATTTATGCCATGTGTTTTCATATAATAGAACATTTTTATGGTTTTAAGAAAAATAGCATGAATCAAAGAGAATAGAGAGTTATTTATAATGTTTCACAAATCAAGTAGTATGTAGATGAAGTGTATATAAGAGGAAAAATAAGATGCAGTGCAAAAGTTATGAATTGAAGATGTAAATGTCCTCCTTAATTTTAAATTTTAATTTATTAATGGAAGAAGCAATAAAGGAACTAAAAGAAAAATTTAGGGTCAGAGTAACAGTCCAAGAACAAAAAATATAAGAAAAAAACTAGAATTAAAAATGCGATATTACTTTGACTGGGACACTAGAAAGGGAGTTAAAGAAACATATAATGTTACAAGTTTGCCAGTGTGTTTCTTCCTGGTAAGGAAAGCATTGAACAGTATTTACAAATTGTATTGGATAATTACATTATCATCTCACTAGCTACCCCGAATCTAAAATCTCAACGTCTTAAAATTCATTGCTTTTAAGAAATTTATTTATTATTTTTATGACACAGTTTTGGATTGATTTGAATTAAATTTTTATTAATAATTTCTTATTTATAATTTATATATGTTTAACATTTTTTAAAATAACTTATGTTGATAATTCTGTATTATGTTTAATTTTAGTGTTAAAATATGCAAGTGATGGTTTTAATGTATCTATATTAACTGTGAAATAATTTTAATATCTACATTTTTCTTAAGTTTTCAGATTAACATTATTTTTTTTATTTTTTAGATATTGCATGCTACAGAGTTTTTTCCTTAATTTAAACCCTTACATGTATATTTTGTGTTATTGTATTACCTATGTACAGTTCCAGTATAGTTGTCCTTGCAGGGGTTCCCTTGTTAATTAAAGGTATAATGTCTTAGGTGACCTAATTCAGTGAAAAATAAAAAGCTCTTTTTACTTTTCATACATATTGATCCCATCTCTTACTATGTGATATGAATATTTGGTGTACACGCATCTTTTCTTTTTATAAAAGAATATGCAATCTTTTCTGGTTGGCATTTACTTATGAAAAGATATAGTATGATGAAAATGAACTATGATTGTTATTTATATTTCACCACTTCACATTAACAAAAAATAACTTTTGAATGATGTTCTTTTACTGCTCTGAAAATATTAAACATCTCAAAATTTACAAAAGTAAAACTTTCTTTCAAAAGCAAACAGCAGAATTTTTTATTTTAGTGGTCACTATAAACTGTATATATAATTAGTTTTAACTTTTTGCTATAGTTTGTTAAAATTGCATTAGTTTGTTATCTTGGCATTTTTTTGTTAATCTAATCATCATCTATATTTTCACCTGTTTATATAGAAGTACACATGAATGGGCTGCTTAAACAAAACTTACTAAATGAACCAGATGGAGAACTTATTTCAACCAAACGTAGCGTTTTACATGTAAAATATGTCTTCACTTGAAATATTTACCAGCAAACTATTCTTGCCAAAGACATTATAAACCCATTCTCTTGCAATCAAAAACTTTCATCAAATGAAACTAATGAAATATTATTAGAAAGCTAATAATAAGCTAAGACTAAGGCTAAAAATAATTACTTTTGCACACTTTTTTTTTTTTACAAATTTTTGCTCCACTTCAGAGTAAATCTCTTGGGAGAATCTACATCAATTCCAGCACTCTTCCACTCCTAGCATTGATGAAATCAACTTCCTAGAGGCAATTATTGGTGATTTTTTTTTCCTGTTTTCCATTGTGTCAAAATGATTGCCATTCATATTTAATTTCAGTTGAGGAAACAAAGTAAAGTCACTGGAATTGAGTATATGAGATGGCAACTGTGTTCTTAAAAAATTGTTGAGGTATCTGTGAACATATTGTTGTAGTTCAACACCTGATTTGTTTATTTTCACAATTTCAGGTATCTCTCAACTGTGTTACATATGTCAGAATTCATTATAAACAAACAGAACAAATTTTCTCTGGACAATGCCTTGGTGCCAAAGAACATAATGAGCACATATTTTATTACACATCTGATACACCTTCTTCAGTCTTGATGCGAGCTCTTTCACTTGGATAACTGTTGTTTTGTCTTTAGATTGTTGCATAAATGCAACTTTTATCTCCAGTTATGAGTAGAAATGATCATAAGGCCATTGTTACCACTTCATAAAACTCACAACTCGCTCAACTTGCTGTTTTTGATGAAGTGAAAAGAACTGAGTGACAAACTTAAGAGCATATGTTTGACATATGTTCAAGTTTTCAGTTAAAATTTCATGGCAGGTCCCAAAACAAATTTCAGCCATGTCATACAATTCATGAGTTGTCTGACAACTTTCTTTATGGATAAGTTCTTGAATTTTCTCCGCATTTTTTGGAGTTTTGCTTATAGAAGGTCGCCTGGAACAATCGTCTTCAAATGACATTGAAACAAATATGCCATATAAAAAAACAGCGTTCTACCTGACAAGTTTTCTTTAATAGCCATAAAAACATTTTTCAAAAATTTCAAATGAGGTTCCTTATTCCCCATCTTGCGGATATAGTCCCTATAGTCTTGTAATATACTCCCTAGAAATCTATTTTAGTAAAAGATTTCAGGGGATAAGAATTAAAACAAAATAAATTATATAATTTTTATACAAAGAATTTTTTGTTGAATTGTGACTGAAGGTTTTCTAGTTCATAATAGAGAAGTAAACTTGCCAGAAGATTTAGAAATTGACCTTTTGCTTGCCAAAGCTAAAAAATTGCATTTTTTTGCATATAATACAGCATATTTTGATAATTTAATATAGTTTTCTGTTTACATGTAAGGGTATGTAGCATACCTTTGTAGTTTTTTGTTGCTTGTTTATTGTTTCTTTTTCCTTTTGTGCTGTTATGTTGTGCATTGCTGCATTGTGTAACATTATGCTTGCAGAGACTATTATACCGGTTTGTCCACCTGCCTGCGGTCAAGCTCATTATGGTGCTGCCTCTTTGTTAACAACAAACACTGCCCTGTTCATCTTTACAATCATCATATTTTTATATCGGTAAAATATTATTATTATTATTATTATTATTGCTTAATATTAGTAAAATATTACTTTTGGTTTTATTTGAAAATGTTAGTTTTTTTGCATGGTTATTAGTAGATTATCTGTTATGTTTTATAAATGCTTATTTAATAGTGATTTGCATGCATAGATTATTTATAAAAAAATTTTTTTTATGTTTAACCTCCGGAACCACCATTAAGTTATATCTTCAGAGGATGAGATGAATGAATTCTAGCGTGTGTGAAAAATGCCATGCCTGACCAGGATTCGAACCCGGGACCTCCGGATGAATATTTAGACACTAAAAAGTCCCGCTTTAGATCTTCTTTCAGATAATTTTATTTAACATAAATAAAAGCAAATATTGTTATACCGTCTTTGACTGACAGTATTGTTGTATGTTTTCATCATTTAGAAATATAATTTACATTTGATAAAAGTAGACTTTGTTTTTGAGTCGCCTACTGTTCAGGTTGCTAGGTTATATATCTTTTATCTGACTAAATTCTACTTAGTATTTTCCTTTCACTAATCCATCGGCGAAAAAAATTTTGTTATCTGGCTATAAGATAGAATTTAATTTTTCATTTGTTTGTCATTCTTAATGTTGGTCTTATGTTGAATATTCTTTTATTATTTGGACATTAGGAACTTTTTTGTTTCTATTATTAGAATCTTTTTAATACATATAGATTCAAATGCATTTTAGTTATATTTGAATCTGCATATCTAATATCAGCTTTGTTCACTGAAAAAAGTAAAAAATCAATGTAAAAACATTAACTACAGTGTTTTATCTATTTACATCTTAACATTAATTTTAATATGTATTTTAAAGTTTAATATACTTGTATAATTTAGTGGTTTATGATAAATTTTGAAACATTGTGACCAATGAAGAGCGGCCCACGCAACACTTACATTCCCATACAACTGGTACTAAGAATGTGAAAAACTATTAATGAACTGTCAGGTTTTCGTTTTGTAAGAGAGAGCCTGATGCATGATTCAACACCCTATACATAATTGAGCATCAGGTTCTTATCACATTTTTAACACATCCAGTCTTCAATTGTGCTGCTCTTTCCTTACTTTTTGTGCTGTTGTTAGATATGGTTTGAAGTGTAATTATTGCTGTGTAGTATCTATGTTAGAAACCCATCGGGTTGGTTAATGCGACATCGCAAATCAGCTGATTTCGAAGTCGAGAGTTCTAAGGTTCAAGTCCTAGTAAAGATAAAAAT
>JAAAKQ030082287.1:0-10105 GCA_010016005.3 Zanna intricata | reverse complement strand
TTAAAAGTTCTCTAAAATTGTAAAATGTCCCATTATTATTTTATTTTTAATATTTCTATTCCCTATTATTGAAAAAAGGAAATAACAATATAAAAAGAAAGAAAGGGCGTGTTTCAAATATCGTACATTGAGCCCATAATATTTTAAAAATAAGTCAAGTAGTTTATTACTGTGTATTAAAACATGAACGTTTAGTTATATATATTACAAAATCACTGTCTAGTAACGTTTGACAAAATAGTCTGGCAAATTTAAACTTAAAATCGTTTCTGTTTTTTTATAAATTATATTTTCTTGCCAAAATACTGGTATATTGTAATCAGTACTATTATAATTAAAATCAGACTGTTTATTATCCATTCTGTAAAAGATCCATAGTAGTTTTTTTTTAAATTAATTTATATCAGCCATTTAGATGGCTATTATACGTATTAAAACACTGAAGAATTTTTATGTTAATTTATATTGATCTACACTGCCAAAAAAAATAATAGAAAAAGTGCTAAAAGCATTCATAAAATCTTTATATCCCGACTTTAATTTATAACTGGCAAACATAAAATATTATAACTGTTTTATATATATATATATATATATTTAATTAGTTAAAAGGCGAAATTTTATATTTTATTTAAATATATTATTTGTTGCTTAGTAACTACATTTATATTTTACCAAACACTTTCATGCAAATTATTTTTTGGCAGACTGTAATTATTGCAAAAAGAGTGTTTTAGACTTTAAATAATTTTAATAACAATAAAATATAATAATAATAATAAAAGACTATATTATATATAATATAATAGGCTATATTATATAGCGGTTATAACTTTTATTTTATTTCAGTTTTTGAAAAAAAAAATTATCTGGTTTTGTTCTACTTTTTTGTTTTAAAATAATTAATATTGATTCAATTCTTCCTCTAAATTAACCTTTGGCTGTTTTACATTTATTAATTTCTTTTTAACCGACTTCAAAAAAAGGAGATTCTCAGTTAAAGGGTCCTTAAAGTTTTTTGTCCGGGGCATAACTTCTCACAAAGTGCACCAATCTGGTTTAACATTTTTTTTATTAACATAATAGAATGATTTCATGGTAGTCTACTACAATTACCGAATGTTACTGGAATATTAAAAAAAATTATCGGATGAAAAACTTCGATCTAGAGGAAAAGATGTATGTATTTCTTTCCGAAAAAATTTCTTCCATTGCATTTCGCGCTTTAGATCACTCATTACTTGATAGATTCTTTGTAAACAAATTTTTGTATTTCATTGGTTCTTTCGTTTATCAATTTTTCACATTTGATGCTCTCTTATAAGTCAATAGATGCGAAAATTCTTCTGGCATTTCGTTACAAATAGGTATCAATACGTTACAAATATCAACGAAACACAGTGTAATCTTTGTTCTTGAGCTCATTTAAAAGGCGCTGTGAATCAAATCATGTTCAGATTGCGTTTCATTTGTTCCCGCATTTTAGACAGCCTCTGTTGCTCGAGTACGGTAATAGATTCTTGAATTCGATTCCTATGCATCCTTTCCCTCGAGTGTTTAAGTTATTTTAAACAAGCCTGTTTTATTTCAAGAGAACTCTTACGAACAATCTCTTTAGTGTGCCTACCCCATATTCCGCTTTGAAGAAGTTAAAAACTAGAAATAATAAAATTTTAAAAAAATTAGAATTAGCCTTTAGCCTTAATTCAAATAAACTTTGTAATCCATACCTCATGCACACTTAATTCATTTAAAATTTGGCACCGACTTCAAAATATAAGTTTTAAAGGTTGTATTGAGGAGATAGTGGAAAATAAATTTTTCCTTTTGATTGCAGTACGTTACAATATTTTTTTTTTTTTAAATATTGAAATATATTTTCAATATTGAAATATTGAAAAATATATTTTCAATATTGAAATATTGAAAAATATTTTTCAATATTTTTATTTAAGCTGCTTACGATTAAAATTAATTTTATTTTAATTTAAAACTGGAAACATTTCCTGTTTTGAGTCAGTACCGATTTTATATCATATAGATGCAACAAAACTGACAGTTATAAAAATGAACAGCTCTAGATAAGAAAATTAGTAATGAATAACAAGTTTCATTAAAAATAATAACTTTTTAAAAATAATTTATTTTTTTACCACGGACAAGCTTCTTCGTAAGCTTCTGTGGTTAATTAATTAATTAGTCAAAAAATTCTTGGAATATCTATATAAAAATCATCTCGATTGATGAACAGCATCGATTGAATTCTTGTTTTAAATAATTTCTTATAATCGGCCCCAAATTAAGAATCAAACATCTTTTTAAAGAGTAATATGTTGAAAATAAATTAACCATTTTTTTCTTATTTAACTTTTTTTTAATTAAAAACAATTATCGATTTAAAAATTATTTTCAGAAAAAAATTTTTTTTGCTCTTGGGCATATTTGAAGAATTAATATTTATACATTCTCAAAAATTTCTTTACACATTCTTTTGACACAATTAAATATCTACAATCTCTTTGCCGGAACAATGAATAGATGTGTTGAATACCTATAATTAACGTCTTTTATATTTATTTATTTATCATTAATTCTCCTGGATCTAGTCATTTACTTATGATGATTGTAAAACAATTGAAATTCGTTTCAAGTTTAGAAGTTTTCGTTAATATTTTTTTTTGTTTTCCTGTTATCATAACTCTAGAACTATGCTTCAAGAAGGAAAGTATGAAAATCAGTTAAAAATAAGGTTTTTGCATTTCTCGACGTTTCATTACCCAAGGACTTCAAAAAACCAACAAAAAAATGGGGAATAATATTTTTTAAATACATATGTATGTGTGTGTTAGTGTACTTGAAGCCTAATAATCTTTGACTGGATAAACCGATTTTGATGAAATTTTTTACAGAGACTCGTGAGTACGGGCAAATTTTTTGGTAAAATTTTGGGGTTAATATTTCGAGGGGTGAGGGTGGGATGGTTTGGAGGTCGGTTTTCTCAGAATTTTGTAAATACATCACATTTTGTAGTAAAAAATGTTAAAGATCTTTTCTGTAATTTTTTCATAATATTAATAATAAAATAGGAATGTAATATAACAGACCAAAAAACGCAAATCAGGACAACTTTTACAAACTTTTATACAAAAAATATTTACAATAAAAAGAATCTTTCTATAAATGCAACATTAAGGCATTAACAGTATAGCACGATTGTGAGACCAGTCATCTTGTACGGCATGGAAACTAAAAATGTAACTGGAATAAAAATCTACTCAAGATATATAGGAAAATTTTAAGAAGGATTTATGGTCCAAGAAGAACACAAAAAGGCCACAGAATGAGCTAAAATAAAGAAATATACGATAAAATTGAAGATCTGAAGTAAAAAATATAAAAATTTAAAAAAAATCAGTAAAAAAAAAATAAAAAAAGATCAGTAAAAATAAGATAAGAATGGTTAAGATTCTATGGACACATGATCAAATGAGAACCAATCAATGCTTAACAGATTCTATTGACTCTGGAACTACAGATGTTAAGTTGGTTATGTCAAACGGATGAAAGAAGAGTTCAAAAAAATTCAGTATTACAGAAAATGACTGTTTTGATTGAAAAGAATATAGAAAGAAAATTTTTGAATTAAAGGTTTTTGTAGGTGAAAATAAAAAACTCAAGAGGAGAATGAAATGTAGAAAGAAGAGCTAAACGGTCCGAAGAAATGAAGAACATCTGGATGAAAAAGAAAGAACTACATGAAATGATATTTGCGTGGTCCTTGAAGGCCTATTCTCGGTGGTAAAAAATAGGATTATAATATATCTCAAGCGAATTTAAAAAAAAGAAAGGGTGTTGGCTTTATTTAAAGAAGACCGTAAGAAAAATAAAAAAATATTATTTTTTTTATTTTTGCAACAATTTTTTTATAGAAATATACTCATGGATTATATTTTATAATAAATTTTGAAAGCTGGAAGCTAAAATAGTTGTATTTTAGTACATTACAGTCATCCACATTTTAGTCACCCGATATAAAATATATCAAAACACGCACACATAAATTCATTAACGAATAAACAGAACCCACGCTTAACACATTAACACGCCAGTCTTGGAATAGATCATCAGTCAGCACCATTTTTTCAGTCATAACATAAATTCTCTTCCTTCATGTAATACTTAACTCCCACTCTTAATGTACGAAAATTCTTTCTCCCTTTTTCATCTTGCTATTAAAAAACGAAAATTAATAATAATAATAATAATAGATTAATAATTATAAAATAAGTAGCGTGTTGAAATATATTTCAACACGCTACAACGCTTTAAGTCGTGTTAAAATCGTTTTCTTTAAGTAAACAACTAATATAAAATATTTTTGTTATACTTAATACTATTTTTAATTTTTTAAATTTCGATAATGTTTTGTGTAAATATGATGAAAAAATAATTGGAAAATAAAACTTTAAAAATATCAGTTCATTAATAAAGTATTCAAATCTTTAATTATTTATTCTAAAATTAGTTTTCCCCACTTGAAAAATTTGAAAGAAAAAACATCGTTGTTTACATTCACAAATATTATTATTATTATTTTACATTAATAAAATATAATGATCTGTTTGCATAGAATATCTCTGTTTAGAAAATCCTCTTTGTTAAATATTCATAAAATGCTTGCCTCCTTTTTTGTTTAGAGTTTGTAAGTTGACTGATCTGAGGTGGAATTCAATATTCTTCCGCATTTTTTAACCCTCATACCGTTTCGTTAGACCAAGAATCTTTCTTAGTATTGTTCTGTCGCTAATTTCTATTTTTCTATTTTGCTTATTTAATTGATTCATTTATAGTAATAAAAATAAAAATAAACAAAATAAAATAATTAAATTAAAAATTAAAAACTTTCCATTCTAAGATAAAGAGAAACCGCAAATAAAACATTAAAGAAAAGTAAACTTTCAGAACAAGATGCGCATTTCAAATGTTAAAAAATCATCATCAGTAGTTGTTTAGAAAATAATAATGATAAATCCAGCAAAAAAAAAATGTTTATCTGTATTTATAAAATAAAATAAAAAATAATATTTCCACACGTTTATTTTGGTTATATCGCTTTATAAATTCTCTCCAACAATTAGAATATCCCAGTGGCATTTGGGAATCTGAAAGAGATATAAAGTCCTTACTCTATATATATATATATATATATATATATATATATTACTTTACATATTATATATTACTTTATATATTGTAAAAAATAGAAAAATAAAGTAAACCATGTTTAATGAAACAGTTAACATAAATTACCGAAGTTGCAAAACTTTCGTTATAATTTCACTGTAGGCAGTTCGTATTTATTACCAATTAATAAGTAGTAGTGATCGATTATGCTTAAAATTTATTTCAAAAAATTTAAGTAATAATAATGAAATAATCTAGTTGTAATTAATTCGGTTGGAGTCTTACTGTTTACATTATTTTTAATGAATTGTTTTTAAATTTTATTTATTTGCATGATTATTAATTAACAATTGAAATGCGCTTATGTTTAATAATAATATATAAAGCGTCATTTCTATCTTTATTTTTTTTATTTCAATAATTGTTTACTATTGGTCAATACATGTAATAATAGAGTAATTTTTCTTTTCAAAACAGTAAAATTAAAAAAAAATAACTGTTTCTTTTAAACAGGAATTTGTTTATTTTGCAAACTTTGTTTTTCTGTTATTATTATTATTTGTTATAATCTTAATTTGGTTTTAAGAAATACAAACAAATATAATAATTAAAATATAAATTCAAATTCATAAAAGATTTTTTTTAAATAATTTAATTTTTTTTAATCCTATATTTAGGTTTTCAATTGAAATAATTTTTTAAACTTTTTTTTCACTATTTCGGTCAAGGGAAAAGTATGTCTCTTAAATTTAAATATATTCTATATCATCAGATAGTAAACTTTTATAGATCTGCCAAAGGACAGACTGTCAATTAAAATCGTTTACGCTGCTTTTAGAAGATGATTAATATGAATAAGGTTTTTAATTTTAAGCAAAAGTTTTTTTTAAAAATTGAAATTTAAGAAAAATAAAGTATTTTTTTCGTTTATTTTTAATCTTCTATTTTAGAATTTTGAAATAGTAATTTAATTATAAATACCCACTCTTTTCATGATACTGTCAAAATGAATTTTATGCCATGGAAAAAGGGGTATCAGCACGAAACCATTGAACATTCTGCATGAAAAGATACAAACATAATACGATAAATACATTGTTCAAAACGAGTAATTTTTTTTTAAATTTATTTTTAATATTAAACTTTATTAATTTAAATTGTTATTCCTAATATGTACGTTGTAATCTGTTCAAATTGTGAAAAATAAGCAACCCCATGGCCCATTGGGATAAGGATACACACACACGCGCACGCACACACACACGCGCGCGCGCACCCTTACTCACTCACACACACACATATATGTATATATATATATATATATATAAACATATGACATATAAACGAGATATATAGTCTTGTACAGACTCAGGCCACCATTCCAGACATGTGTAGTTAATTGAACCCCAGCCATCAAATTTACACCGGTATCTAGTGTCTAGTATTCAAATCCGTATAAAAGTAACTTATCTTAAGTGGGATTTGAATCTCGAAAATCAAATGTTAATTGATTTGCGACGACGAGTTAACCACTACACCAACACGATTGATCTGATTTTTAACTAATCATTAGAATTTTAATTTTTTTATATTTAAGGAAATTTATCAAAAATATTTCGAAAATTTTGGTAGAATTATTTTCTAGATGAAAAAATACATATCAGATTATGTTAAAATTATTTCCTTTTATTTATTTTTTATTATTTTTTCTGCTGTGGGTAGAAATATATTGTTATGTGTTGTAATATTTTTGAAATATTGATTAAAGTGAATATAGAGATTTCAAAATTTCATTTAATACAAATATTTAATCCTTCTGCAGCTAAAATTTATTCCCGTACGTAAAAAATGTAATAAATTAGAGTTTTATCTTTGTTCTTTTTTCATAAAAGGATTTAATTTTACTTTTAAAAAACTATGTTATCATTATAAATAAATATAAATTACATTTAATTAAAAATATTGAAGACATATTTTTACATATAAATTAAGTTTTAAATAAATTTAAAAAGATTGAAATCCTTTTGTAGAAGTATTTATAAATACTTCTCTTTTAAATAAGTTAAAAATAACATTCAAAATATTTTAAATACAAAAAAATCAAAAAGTATCTTGGGAAGATTTTCTTTATTCTGTTTCGATATAAGGCATATAACTCTGAGGTACATCGGTTGACAGCAGTATTACACGTATACTTTAGAGAGATTCTAATAAAAAATATTTCTAATTATGTTTTATTTTTTAAATTACGCCCTAGTATATATACCAGGACTGTTCATAAAGATAGATAGAATTGATATTCTATTTAATTCACGAAGAAATTAAATAATTTGGCTCACTATATAAAATTTAAACGCAATCAACTTTCTTGACACCAGTTAAATACCTAAAACATTTATAAATTTATTTTAACAACCATCCAATTACAATTCATTTATATGTATTTAAACATTAAAAAAAATCGCTTATGAAACGATATTTTTTTAAATCAAAACGTTGCTTTTTCAGTGTCTTATAAAATGACATAAAAAGTGTGAAAGTATTTTTGTTGTCCTTGTTGGGGTAATCGCATAATAAAAAAAAACATAATTTTGAAGCAGGGGTGCATTTTATAAATTTAATTTTTCTAAGTTTATCTGTTAAAAAGCGACTTATGGATGTCATAATTACATTTATTTCGCCCAGCAAAAACTTCTGAAGATATATTGATAAAACTCTGTATACATTTTCTTCTTAAAGTGTAAATAAAAAAAAAGATTTTTTGAAATTCTGAGTTTAAAGGGTTGAAATGGAGTAACAATGAAATTTACAATTTTTTTTCGGTAAAAAAATAAAGATATAAACTTGATTTTTGGTGCTTGTACTCTTCATTTGAATATCTAAAAATTTATTTCTGGATTTTTTTAAATTTGACCATAAAAAGATAAAAAAATTATGAATAATGTTTGTAAATTTTCCCGATTTCCGACTATATTAAATAAGATATTCACTAGAGTACAAATACAAATGCACTTACAAATACACTTCAGATAAATATCTAAAAACCACTTTCTGGTTTTTTTTTATTTCTTTTTTTTAAGGTGTGTACAGCATGGAGGCTAAACCAACACAGCCACTGCCAGTGTTACTGTATGTGTGACTCGACTGGCTACACCTGTCTCCGGTTACTTGATTAAAAAACATAAACTACTGACCGGAGTCAGAATCCCTTGGTTAGACGCGAAGGGCGAGTGAGGCGAGCCGTTACCGGCTTAACATCCCCTTACTGCGATGGAAGACGCAAGAAACCATATAGCGCGGGGTATATGAATAAAATTATAATTTGCTATATGAAGTTAGCATATGCTGACAAACCATACATCTACCATTTACCTACAGATTTTTCTTTTTTACCGAGTCATGTTTTTTCAATCCGTAAGCCTTTTGTACTATGTGTGCTTTTATTTTTAAGATACTTTATGTTTTCGAATAAATATTCTTTTTTTTTGTATTTCAAAAAATAAGATAAACTTGGCGTTGAGGAATTAATGTCTGTATTCTTGTTCAAATTCTGAGTATGTATTTTCACGAGCAAAGCTGTCACAGGAAATGCTAGTATATGTATAAAATTGTATAAATGAATATTAATAAATAAACAAATGCTAAAACGTTAAATTGAAATCATATTTTTTACGAATATATGTATAGAAGAATATTCTTAACTAATTAAAAAAAAAAATTGTTCTTATTATAATAAATAATTATTTTATTATGTTTTTAAGCTAAAAAATCATTTTTAACCTAAAAATTTGATTTAAAATTAAATTATATACCCAATTTAACAGATATTCCAATACACCCATTTAATTTGATATTAAATGTTTTTCATAGAAAAAAATTCTAAGTAAAATAATTATCTTTAAGTTGGTACACCTGCCGTTTGGCAATCGAGATCTATGGAATTGACTGAATGTACATCTGTTCATATAACACGTTTGGTTGGATGTTTTCTATTTTCAGTGAAATAATATTAACCTATCTCTATTAAGTACAGTGCTTGGATTTTTTTTTTATCTGCTGGTATTTAAATGTAATTAGTTAATTTTTTTTTTAGTGTAATCTATTAAATTTATTGGTATATAGTTAATATTTAAATAATTTTGAAATAAAATACTGTTGTAAATTTTTACTTGTTTTATAATTTATATTATTATTTTAATAATTAGATAAATGTAACTTTTAATTTTATAATACAGCTCTACACATTTAACATTTTTTCGAGTAAACATTCTTGAATGAATGTTTTAATTAGTAAAAAACATATACATAAATTATACACCTGTTTAATTATAAGATATATAATTATACACGTTTATATACGTAAATTATTATTTATTTAACATAAATAATTTATAGTCGAAGGATTTTTATCCAAATATAAATTTATTTTTTTTTTATTTTCTGCTTGGTGAATTAATTAATTCACAGAACCCATTAATTCACAGATTCCGGTACCCGAGGATACCGGGATTCGAACCCAGTACCCTCGGATGAAAGGCCGATACCTTACCACTCCACCACAGAGATCGGAGAGAGTTTATTTTATGTTAAATTTATTTTCTTACTATTATTCCAAAACTATTTATTTAACATGTAATAGGGTTTTTTTTTTTGTGTTATAAAAACATTTTTCTGGAAATAATATCTTTTATTCTGATAAAATGGCTCAAATTATTTATTTATTCTACTGTATACTGTAGAATAAATAAATTATTTATTCTACAGCATTTGGTAGTGAACAGTATAATTTTTTTTACTTCTCTCTCTCTCTCTCTCTCTCTCTCTCTCTCTCTCTCTCTCTCTCTCTCTCTCTCTCCCTCTCTCTCTCTCTTCTCTTCCTCCTTCCTCCCTTCCTTCTCTTCTTTTTTTCTCTCTTTTCTTT
>JAAAKQ030082276.1:0-15008 GCA_010016005.3 Zanna intricata | reverse complement strand
ATTTTTTTTTCCATTTAAATATATTTATTTATTAATAATTATTAACCCGTAGTTTTAAAAAAATGTTTACAATAAATAATAATTCTATAAAAAATCAGAAAAAAATCAGAAGTTATTAGTGAAATAAAATTTTATGTACTTTTAAAACTCTGTATATATAATTTAATAGACATTATTATGTATATGTATATGTAATAGATCTGGTGAAACATCTGATTATTTAATATTGGTTTCAATTTAATTTTTTTATCAAATTATTTTTGAATTTTCTAATTACATTCTGTTTTGTTTTATCTATATTAAAGTTAACTATAGAATGATTGAAAAATAGACATTCACAAGAACAACATATACACTGAGGTCACACTTGCCCAATCTTTAATAAATTTCAAAAAATTCTTATCTTTCATTACTCTTCTGATATTGTCAAACAATATTCTCCCTAAGTCGGAATTGATCATCATTTCATTTATTCAATTTTTGTTACCAATCATTTAATTGCTCTTTGGTTTGATATAATTCTTCTCATCTTAATTTGTGTACGTGTTCTCTAGTTTTCAAATTTTCTCAATCTTTATATTCATCATCCTTTATTAATGTTTTTTATTCTTAACTTGGTCTTAATTTTTTCTTCCTCTTAGTATTTGTCATCTTCTCTTAAGCTTTTTATTCTTTCTTTCGTTTTAACATTTTCTTCCTCTTTATATTTATCATCTTCTCTTGATTTTTGTTATTTTTCCCTTGTTTTTAACATTTTTTTCCTCTTTATATCATCTTCTTGTCATTTTTTGAGATATATTTCTTCATGTTATCTTTCTTTTTCCTGTATGACTGTTTCTTTTTCATTTTTTATTATTCACCAAATAATCCAGTATTAAAAACTGAATATTTTACGCTATAAGGTCAAAATTAACATTTGTAATAAGTTCACAGGAGTTCACTAAATGGAATAATTTAATTATTATTTTTTATTTATATAACACACCAGATATCTGAACTTCTATTAATCAGTAACTCACAAAGATATGAATGATACTGATCTAATAATACAGGTAGTAAAGGGACTTTTACTCTATCCTAAAATTTCATATAAGATTGTTGAATTAATAACTGTATAAATATTTGATGTTAATAAAAACTAATATTTCAGAAATTGTGTAACTGTCCACTTTATCCAGTTCATTTAAGCTTTCAAAAGAAATAAATTTAGATGAAATGCAGCAAAAAATGTGTATATGTAAAATTTCATAGGCGTACAAGGAAGTCATGTAGTGTTCACATCAGATTTTTTATGGAGAGTGACAATTTTGCTGCTGCTATACAATTACTTCAAATAAGTTATAATGTTTGATAATGTAACTAGTAAATTTACATCCTATGTATATTATAATGGTAAATGGAATAACTGCAGAAGTCACCAACTAGAAAGTAACAACAGAGGAGTGATACAAGTCAATAAATAGGAGTGTTTGCAAATTGAAAGTTCTGATAGACATTAAAGAATTAATTAATGGTATAATTAGTAGACTACAATAAATTACACTGTGACAGCAATTTTTTTTTTGTTTCTGACAGAAATTCTTCTCTTTCCTGACAATTAATAGAGATTCCCATCACTACTAATGGAACTTTTTGAGGAATGTGATTTTCCATATTGTATTGTAATAAAAAACGATTTAAAGAGTGTAATATATAATATTAATTCTCAATTTCCAGGGTACCAGCTGAATTTAAAAAAAATTGTTAAAATAATTTATCTAAATCTTTTCAAAGCACAGTAAAGTAACTTTCCAGTAAACTAAAATTTGTAGAAGTTAAAAATACATTTACTTCTAACCACGATATTGTTAATTATGTAAAAGAAATAATAAGATTATTTGGTGTCATCTGTATAATTAGGTAAACATTTTACAAGAATAAAATGTTACAAGAAAAAGACTTTTCTTAAAACAGTGTATTTATTTATTTTTCGAAAACTAATTTTGTAATTGTGTTATTACAGCAACACATTCTATTTAAAATAATTGCTTCAATCCAATGTTTTTAACATAATCTATCAAGTTTCTAATTAAATTGTTTGTAGGTGACGAAAAAAACAAGATGAATAAAGTCGTAAACAATTTGTGTTCTAGACCAAAAGGATCTATTTCACTAATATGGTGGCTGTTTTCATGGCCAGTGAGATTAGTCCTTTGGATGTCAATACCAGATTGTAAAATGTACAGACGTCTGTATCCAGTTACATTTGTTATGTGTATTGTCTGGATAGGTATCAGCTCCTATGTAGTGTCTTGGATGATGACTATTTGTGGTGAGTAATAAAATTATTAATAGTATAATATTAATAAAACTGAATAATGCAGATTTTACTTAAAATAACAACTACATTTTTTGTAACTATTATTCTCTTTTATTTTTTGCTTTTATAGTTTGCAGTATAACAACCAACCTTCAAATAAATAAGCACATTTTGAATAAAGGATATTTTAGAATCAAGGTGAGGAAATAATCTAATGATAATGAGTCAAGATTTCAGATTTTACTTGCATCATTATTTTAATACAGGTCATAAAATTTATTTTTCACTGTTAAAAAAAATTGAAAGCGTAAGAAAAGGCAAAACTGCAAAATGTGTTCATAATGTTATTTACGAATAGCCTATGTTAGTGTTCATTTCTTCATGCATAATTTATTCCAACAAATTGAAATTCCACCTCAGAATGAGAAAATATAAACCATAGGGTGTGTTTTTAATAGTGTTCAATTTGCAGAATTTTTATTGTATTGCAACATATTTTTGTACATTCTGACTACTTACTTTAAAGGTTTCCATTACTCCTTACATTTATTTATATTAATGATTGTGTGATATTCTAAAAAACCCCTCTTAATTCTACTTCTGCAATATTTTTCTTTATTCCTGAGAGCCTCTTCATTTTGTACGCTTAATCTTTTCAGACCAAATGCAAAGTTGTAATAACTGTACTAACATCCATGTTGGAAAGAAGTAAAATCTTGAAACAAGAGAATAAATAAAAATTTCCTTCATTTTCAAAATAATTTTTTAGAGCATGTTTCAAATACTTCTACATTTTGCATTTTTCTTTTCTGTTGTTTAATTTTGAATTACAAACTAAAATATTTATGAAGATTCAATATTTATGTTACTAATAGACTTATCTTTTTTTTTAAAAAAAAAACAAATATTCTTTTATAAACAAACTTATGTCTTTCACCAATTTCTGCTATTTTTTTTTTTTTAGTTTCAGCTACAAAAAAGTCATCTATGAGTCAAACTTTGAATAAACTTTTATCAAAGTTTACTTTCCTCATCATTGAAAACATTATTTACATTATTTATTAAAAAAAAGAAAAAAACAAAAATTAAATCAAAGTAGAATTTCTTTCTGGTATGTTGTGATTTCCATAATTCTTGGACTCACCAAGAATGGACAAATACAGACTACATCTTCTCTCACTTGTTTCTGTTTTTGATTTTCTAAACTATCTTCATTAAATGTACCATACTACGTTTGTTCTAATAATGTCTTATTAATGGTACTTTTTCGAGTTTTATTCTGGTTTTTTTCATAAAAAATTTGTAATAGTCACATAAAAAATCAAACTGAAAAATCTTCTCAAAAATTCAAAAAAGTAGGGTGTAATATTGTATACAGAAACACTAATATAATAAAATACATATTGTTTGACAAAAACTTACATGAACAATAAAATTCAGTTTTCTAGCTTTCTGTGGGTCTATAGAAATGTTTGCTTTAACTGTAATAAGTTCTATTTAGGACAAATGGGATATACTGCTTTTTTTCCAAAGAATAATAATAAATAAAGGACTTCACCACTGAATCAACTTTCACAAACCACCTTGTTAAAACAAATTACATATGCACAAACATTTCTATAAACATGAAAATTGTGCTTTAGACACTGAGGATGACTAGATACACTTGAGTGGTTCAAAATGCACCAAACCACTTCAAAAAATTTTAAATTATCAATATAAGCTAAATTACACACATTCTTTGAACATCTTCCTCAAAATCAACATCCTTCAAAAAGAAGCAGCAATGGTATATAGTGGTAAAATGTTCATGACTCCCAGTAGCAATCTCTGAAGAAATTTGACGAGACCAAAAGCTTGCTCAGATTTTAATAAAATGTTTATAACTTTCACTCTCCAGTAACACTGTCAATAATAAATTAAAAACTGTTAAATATTTTTTTGAACACAATAGATTTTGAAACACAAAATTCAATCTTTGTGTGTTATTTTAGGTGAAACATTTGGTGTTAGTGATGCTATAATGGGAATTACACTTTTGGCTATTGGTGGCAGCATGCCTGAAGCATGTTCTAGCGTTATTAATTCCAAAAGAGGTAAGTTTTATTTTTTTTTTTTTAATAACTAATCTAGTATAAATTTAATGTGAATTTGGAAGACATTTTTTTTCATTGATAAAAAAAAGAAATAATTTTTTAAAAGATAACAGAAATAAATTTTATTTTACTTTTAATTTAACAATTTCTTTCTTTACTGAACGAATTAAATTTATAGATTAATTTTTTAATTCTATTATATATCACAAAAACTCAGAAATTGCTGCTTTTGTAAAGCAGTTCGTAAAGTATATTTTCAGTCTAAAAAAATCAATTTTAAGAGTATATATCATAAAACAAGTTCTAAATCTGTTAAAAATTAAAAAACATGACTGCCAAAAAAAAAAACTAAAAAAAAAAAAAAAAGAATAGAATGTTTGGCCAGTGCAGATCATTACATGACAGTGTAATTTAGAAGTGCGGAACCTATACATTTCATTGCTATTAGATCCATGAAGACCTTTTATGTCAGTATGACTGAGTCCCTCGAATATTACGCATCACAAGGTAAATATTTTGAACATTATTAAGCTTCCATTCCATATAGGCTATTCCACTTTGGCATAAGCCAAAATGAAATAGCCTAAATATCACAAACTAAACATAGTTAAAAATAGCCTAATATCACAAACAGAAACATTTGTTTGAGCTTTATGAAACTCGGTAGTTGAGAGGGCAGTAAAAGATACTGGTTGGTTTATAAACTCCTTTCATTACCCATTATCCTTGATTGAATAGTCAAGTGATTATTATGCAAGAACCATTCAAGTGCCTTTTTTATTTTATTAATATTGATGCAAATAGAGTTTGCCACCTAGTGGTGGCAAACTCTATTTTGCCACCACGATTGGAATTGGAAAACTTAGCGGTGGAAATTGGAAACTTCTGGGCATGCTTTTTGAAAAAAAATTACTACTACCAAAAAAAAATAAAACTAAAAAAAATTATAAATATTTTTTAATTTTTGTAATATATATATACTGCCTACGTCACTTCCAGTAAGATAAGGATTCCAACACAGGGTCATACATCTAAATCAATTCAGCTTTTGAACTACTACAGTGAAAGAAACACACATACATACAGCCCAAGTACTTTACACTACTTTTTGGGCAGTCATATAATAAATGAAGTAACATTTAAATAAACTGTATAAAAACTGTTTAACAACAAATAAATCATTAATATTTTTACTTCCTATGAGCTAAAAAAAAACAGCAATAACATAATAACAAGCATTACAAAAAATTACTATTAAAAAGTTCATTTTTCAAATGTGTTACATAGAAGTGCGGTATTAACTTAAAATTAAAGAAATCAGTACACTCAACTAATGGCTATAGCTTCCTGTCATAGAAAATAATTCATATCACCTGCAATACATAACTAGAAAATAAGATACAAATTATAGTACCAGATGGAAGTTTGACTGAATATCAGTTGCTTTCTGCATATCATCCAAATGGTAGAAAAATAACTCAGAAATTTGGCAAAGATGTAAACTTTAACTTTAAATTTTTTGTTTTGAGTATAAAATCTTTCATTATATAAATTTATTTATTGCCATCATATCATGAGTGAAAAATCACAATATCTCAAAAAGTTACTTTCTCAGCAAATAGCTAAAAAGTTCTTCCATCTGGAACATTTTAGCTTAGATATATTTATATTATTGACATCAGAACAATCTGTAAATTTAGCTGCTTTAATACAATTTTTTATAATACAGTGTTCCCTGGTTATTATCCTTAAAAGGGCCATTATAACCATTGTATATTATGACACTCTCATGGTACAACTGGAATGATCTTACTAAATTGCTTTTTCCTGTAATGAATACACAATAACAACTAAGGAAAGAGCTGCTGCTCTCTTTCATTGCATTCCTTAGTCTGGCTCTCAACAGATAACTCTCCAATAATATTGCACCTCAGTCCAGCTCCTCTGTACACTGAGCACTCAAGCTCCCTCATCATTGGCAAAATCTCATGATTCATAGAGGGGGACAAAAAATTATATAATATAAACAAATCATATAATCCCTGGTAGGGTTTAGAATTAGAATAGAATTTATAGAATTTCCCTGGTAGGATTAATTAGTTATTAGATTCATTATTTATGTATTAAGACATGTTTCAAAGTAAAAATAAATTTAATTTAGTAATTTATATGTTAAAAAAAACAAAGTTCACCTTCCAGTAACATAAAGAAAATACTAGATTTTTTGAAAATATTCTGTTATTTGAATTGGATCATTTTGTTTCAAATTAGTATATCACTTCCTTAAGTGTAAAAAACTTCCTAACAAAATCTAGTTTCTTTCTCTAGCTCTACACACATATTTAATAAAATTTAAACATATGAATTGTGCCTTTTATCCTTACAGAACAGAAATAAGTTAAATATTACACACTTTTATTTCTAAATTAATTTTGTATACTAAAATTACAGTAATTAAAAATTATTCATTTATTTTTGTAATAAGAAATTTTGATTTGTATTAAGATAAAATTATGTAAATTAATTAAGAAATTAGACTTTGTAATTAGAAAAATTAACTTTCAATGAAACAGGGAGACAATTTATAGACATTTATAGAGTACACCTTGATATACTAAATGAACATGAAATTATTAAATTTTCTACATGGAAAAATGTAAATAAAGAAATGGATTGGATAAATATACTTACTTCCATACTTCATTGTGTTTGTGTTATGTCAGTATTAAGAAAGAGATCCATCCACGAAACGTATCACTAAATTTTTCTATTTTATTTCATAAAATCCAGAAAAATAATTTTTGAAATTAAGATCAAATTAGCCTAAAAGTGGTACTTTTATTTTTATTACATGGTATTTTTTATTTTCAGTTATTTTTAATATATAGTGTATTCATACTGTGTATGTATTGTAATCATATTTTGTTACAGGTTCAGGTTCCATGACCATAAGCAATGCTATAGGTGCCAACACATTAGATATCTTACTGTGTCTGGGTATGCCATGGTTTATTAAAACAGTACTACCGCATTCAATGCGAGGTGGTCCAGTCTTCTTAGAATCACCCAGTCTTGTTTATAATAATGCAATTCAGATAGTATGTGTAATTATGCTTTTCTTAGCTGCATCAGCAAATAAATACAGACTGAATAAAACACTTGGGATCGTATGTCTAATCCTTTACCTATTTTTTATAATATTTATAATGCTTAATGAAATGAATGTTTTTAAATTGAATTCAGCAGCTCGTTCCCAGTAATGTAGATTATTTATTGATTCAAAGATCGATTTGTAATTATATTAAATTTAATTTAATTTTGTTTTATCTGACCTGATGTTTACTTACTGAAAATAAAGTAAAACACCTAATTACATCATGTTAAATGATCCTTAGTTATGTTTAAAATTTAACAATATATGTAATTAACTTCATGTGTAAAATTAAAACAACAAATCAGTTTAAAACAGAATAACTTACAAATTACAGCTAGTCAGTAAAATAATTGTCAGGTAATAGAATATTTTTTTTAAATCATTTAAAACAAGCAAAAATAGAAGCCAGAGAATAAGTTATCAGTCAAAAACAGTTGGTTTAATTCATTTATTTATTTATTTATAGTTTCATTATGTCAGTTACTATTTTTTTTGCAAGTCACAAAGAATTAAATGAATAAATAAAAGTAATTTAGCTTAACTTTTTCAGTGTGAAAAAAATTGTGATACAATTTTTACTTTAATGATGCTTAAATAGATGCATTCTCCCATGTGTATGTTAAAAGTACAAAATTACATTATTCTATTTTTTATTGGCTAATCATCTAATTTTAATTATGCATTTAAAAAGAAATTATTGAAATAAAAGCACAAATCTCTGTTAAGGACTTAGCTTATTTCTTATAAAACAATATTCCTATAATATTTTCTAACAAGTATAGGTGTAATAAAAACATTCTGTGATATAATTTTGTAAATATAAAGTAAAAAATTAAAAATAGCATAATTATATTTAAGTCAGTTAGAAAAATGTTGTATACTGAAATTTTTAATGTATATTTCAGTAATATACTTAGAGAATGGAAAAATAAATTCCAACTTATTTCATTAAAATTTTTACAAATGAAATTGTTTTTAATTTTGCATTATTTTATTTATTTTTTAAGTGTATTACTGATCTATGTTAAATTAGTTACAATCAGCTAGGGCAACAAAGACAATCTTTAATAATTTTCTAAGAAAATGTTCTTTTAGATTAAATAACCAATATCATAAAATCAAATTAGAAATTTTTATTAATGAATTGCACATTAAGTTAAACACATTAAATATTAAAATGATATGAATTATAAAATATAAAACAAAATTATTGTAGTTTGATTTGCTTTTTATGCAAATTAAAAAAATTCTTAAAATTAAACATTGCTGCAAATTTTCCAGAATTATTCAATTTTATTACATTTGAAAAAAATATGAATATTTTTACTTTTTTATATCTATTTAAAAATTTACTATTATGCAAGTTTAAAAGGTTTCATACATAAGAAAATTTCGTATGTTCTAAGCAAATCACTTCATTGTATTGAAAATAGTAAAATCATAATTAATGTGTAATATTTAAATACTTATAAAACATTTCTTAAAAGAAATATTATCACTTCTGTATTTTCGTTAATACTAAACATAATTTTTTTTAAGTAAACAGAAACAAAATAGTATAAAAAATAATAAAGATTGTTTATGTTCCATTAATGTATAGTACAACAATTTGTCATAGTTTTTAAGTTTATAGACATTCTATTAGTATTAGATTCTGCTACATCTTCCGTATCAAACTAAATATAGATAAATTGAGCAAGATTTATATCTTGCTCAATTTATATTTTCTCTTACATTTAAAATGTGATCTTTCTTCTTATATGAACAGTATCCACATAATCTCTCTTAACTGATAATGAAAAAAAAAAAAAATGAGCAAATATTTAAATAAAAGTTCAAGTTTTCCTGGAATTTTTCTTCATAAGCACACAGAATACCTAAATGTATTAAGAAATGATTTTATCAAATCTACTATTGTTGTAAGCAGAAGTCTTAATATGAAAATAATGAATGTGCAAACCTTCTTAAATATACAATGTGTTCTATATTTCTTTCCCTGAGTCTAAACTTTTATATAAATTTACCATTGAATAAAAATGCGGTTTTTAGTATTTTACTATTAAATCTTTGGCAATAATTTGTGGTTTTAAGGTAAATGAAGATGATATTCAGTCTTAGCCATTCTCATACTAATTATTCTTTGGATCTGCCTTCTGACAGGTTTCAACTGGACAGTTTTTCCACTTTTACCCCATTTGAAGGATGGGGAGCTTCTCTTTTCATTTGCCAATAACTTCTTTCCTTTCTTATATCCACTTTCATTCCTATCTTTCTTCTATCCTTTCCTTGTTTTCCTTCTATCTTTCCCTTCAATTGTTCTAAGCTGTATACAGTCTCTTCTCAAATTTTTTTATATTGCCCATGTCTTACTCCCTTACAACACCACACTCCACACAAAGCATTCAGCAAATCTCTTTCTTAAAGCTACTGGTATTTTTTTTTGTAGTTAATAGTCCTTTCACCTTCTCAAATGCTCCTTTACCCACTGCAGTTCTGCTTCTTATTTCTTCTGTATAGCTTCCATCCCATGGAAAAAGGTACCTAAATGACTTCACGTATTCTACTGCTTCCCCATTTAATACTAATTTAAGTTTACCTTCTACCTTGCCAATTCTAATAATTTTCATTTACATTAATTTTCATTCTAAATTTTTCACCAGAGCTTGTAATTCTTTCCACCATTATTTGTAGCTCTTCCTCCGACTCAGCTTGCACAACTTGATCATCAGTATAATTGACTGATTTCATTCTTTCTCCTCCTCCTACAACATACTTTCTTTCTCCCATAGCAAATTGTTTAGATAAATAGCTATAATAGCAGCAGTAGTAATTTTGGTGTTTAGTATCACATTGCCTATCCTGGAGATTTGCAAACTATATCTTTGATATCATTCAGTAGAAGTTATTGTTCTCAACTAATCTATCCAAGTGCGGTTCTCCTTGTTGAAAAATTACTACACTTTGGTAGTCTACAATTTAAGCACATTTAATATTCAGTGTTTATATTCATATATCCAACAAACAAAAAAATTGTTTTTTTTTGTCAACTATCTAATTGGAAAAAATACAGCAGAATAATAAATTTCCAGTTCTAAATTGTTTTTTACTTTGTCCTTTCATTTTTTCAGCAATTTTTTTTCAAGATGATCTTATCAAAAAGTTTAGCTGAAACACTTTACTATGGATTTAACTGTAGAAAACGTTTTTCTCTTCCTTCCTTCTTTTTCTTTTTCTCTTCAGTTTCCTTCTTGATCTCAATTTCTCATTGAAAATTTCATGTAAAGCTACACATCATGCAGCAAGTTATCTTTGTATTCAGTAGTACTAAAGTTCATTGAATTGCTTTTGCGTATGCTATCTCATAATACCACACCTTGAGCCTTTACTGGATTCAAGACTGTTATGCAGGACCTCTTTTTCACTTAAGGCAGTGCCAACCTTTAACTAAGAAATTTGATGAGTTTAATGATAAAATCACATGATTTTATATACGTATTATCACCATTGATGATGATTATTTTTCACATCATTTCCTTACTATATTTTCTGGTTTCTTTCCAGATGAGTCCAGCCTTCTGCCTTTTGACTTACCTCAAGCAGCTTTTTCTATCCTCCACTCTCTGTAACTACCCAATTTTTTTCTCAAGTTCTGGGAATTAATTTCTGTAGTTCCTAATCTTAGTTATCTCTATAACTGTTAACTCAGCAACAGTTATCATCTTTCATCATCACTTATCTTGTTTTTCTAATGTTTCATCAGCGCATTAAGCATAACATTTTAATCATGATATAAATTTCTCTCTAGTGATCTTATCTCTTCCTCATCTAAGTTGGTTCCTGTTATTCAAAACAGTATCCTTTGCTCTGGCCAGTTCTCTTGAATTCTCATTTCCCCATTTAGATTCCTTTTAGTGTTTTATTCAGTTATTTTCATCATCAACTGAAAACAATCTACTGGAAAAGATAAATCCCTTTTTTCTGTTTATTTCCCTTGGGATTCTTTTGAAATTTTGTGGATTATTTTCATTGTAACCCATTTTTGAAACCTAATTTAATAATCTTTGTCTAAAATATACCTTAACATCACTAATCATACCTTGGAACTTTTCATTGAACACTGTGCTCCCTTTTTTAAATTTCAGTATTTTCACAAAGCACTTTTATTGCACCACTTTAATTCTTCTGTTGTCATCCTTCCAATTTGACTTTATTCTGTTCTAATAGATCCACCATCATTTTTTGCTATATGTCTATTGGTTTCCCAAATGTTTTTTTATGACTCAAATACTTAAGCATTAACCATGTACCATTATCAAACAAAACATAAATACCATTAAGTTTCCAAGCCTTTGATTTTATTTTAAAGGAGTTAAATAATTCTTTATTTATTTGGCTTAACTTGGCTTTTTCAAACTCAAAATTATATTTACTGTTATATTTTAGGAGAACTATAGAGTCTTTACACTGTGAATACTTGTGTAGGTATAGAAAAATATATAATGCATTATTATAAATATTTCTTAATTATATAACGTCACAATTCATGAAAAGTATATAATAATTATTAATTACTGAAAATAATTGTGATAATAATTTTTACAAATTTTTGTGAAAGATCACTACTTCCCTAGGACCACTTCACTGCAAACCCTCATGAAAATGTTGAAATTTTAATTAAAATAAAATGTTTTTAATCAAATTAATAAAGTCAAGGAGTCAATAAAAAATAACATATAATGTTCTCAGTTAGTAGTTGACCAATATTTCACCAAATTTTTAAAAGATTACTTGAATCAATGAAATACACAATTTATTATGTGAATTACAAGATTTAGTCTTAATCTCATACAAGTTTTCATTCTAAGTTACAGTTCATTTTATTGTTTTATAACACTGGAAACACTGGAAGGAGTGTGATGACATAACTAAAACAGTGATATAAAGTCATTACTTTAAAAATGGAGCCCAAAACTGTCTAAAATGCAGAAGAGTATCTATAAATTTTTGTTGGTGAGAAGAAACCTTTTACTTTAATATGAAATTATACTGCGACATATTATCAGTACATCAAAAAGTATGCATTTGCAATCCTGTTTTCATTCAATCATGTTTTCATCTAAATGTACATAGAAGTAAACGTAAACATTACATGAGTCATTTTTAGTTTGTAGAAGTTATAATTACTTTAATTAAATATAATTAGAGATATAATTACTGTAATTAATTACTTAAAATATAATAGAATATTAATTCTTTCCTACCAATTGTTTATTTACTTTTTTTGGTTCATTTAATTATGCTCCAATTTCAGTATGAAATCATTTCTTTAATAAAATAGACATCTCTGTTGCCAATTATGTATTTTCTAACACAGTTTTCTTAAAATAAATTTTACTTCTTTTTTATAATGTCTTCTTTTTATATTCCTTTAGATGTTTAGTTTTTATTTCTTCCATATTATAGAATATTAAGGCATACTTTAATGTGTTATATATTTTTTTTTTTTAATGTAAAATTATCAAGAACCTGTTTTCATATACTATTTATAGTACTGTTAAAAACTTTTATTAAAAGTGAAAACCACAGATTGACAATAATTAGTTTAAAAAATTTACAATACAACAATCTTAGCTTTAGAAGTCACTTAAGAAATATCCATCTTAAATGATATTTAAATTTATAAATTGACAGTTATTATGGGTGATTAAATTAAATTCTTAGTATGTATGTTTCAAATACAGCTGCAAATAACTTTAGATACAACTAAGTTATTGCTATACATGTTTGTTCCCTTTACAAAATTTTGTTTTTATTTTATAGTTAAGTAGTTAGTTAATAAGAAATTAGTTTTGTATACTGCGAAACATGTGATATTTGTATTCCCAGTAAATATCTGTGAATATCTTGTACAAATAGTACAAAGATTTACTGTATTATAAGCCTAGTTTGTATAATACAAATAATTTATATGTAATTACTAGTCATAATTATTATGAATGTTGTTAATGTACAGTGTTGTAGTATTAAAGTAGATTAATAACCCTGAAATAATTGTGAATTGTGTCATAAATTTCTTTTTTTGTCACAACTTTCCTAAACTGACTCTGTTAAATCTCATGACAAAGCTCTCTTATTATACCAGTCCTAGAAAAAAAATTTTCTGCAGTTCTACACAAAAAAGACTGACTTTTCATTATTTTATTTTGTAAAATATTTTTTGAATAATTATTTTGTATAATTTTATGCGCAAGAAATATACAAAACATAAATTCAATGAGAAAACTAAAAGAGGTATATTTTATTTATTTAATATTAAAATATATTTCTGTTTATAAATACAAAATTATTATAACCAAAATTTGAGGAAATAATTTAAAATAATTAGTACACCCTACAGACGAGCATCAAGTTTAAACTCGCTCATCGCTGTGACTCATTTCATAAGTGTGTATGAAAAATATTCCAATACAAAGTCAAAATTAACTCAATTTGTGGTTAGTTTGTCTGTTGTCAACCGTAAATCAAGCGTAACTGAATAATGATTCAACGATTGAATCTTTACCAAATTTTTACATACCAACTTAAGATACACATTAGCATATTTAAATCTCAATGAAATTGATCTGGTAGTTTTGGAGATTTTTGAGCTGCAAAATTTTATATATGAATGCTATTTTCGTAATCTTCATGCCTCAAAATGTAAAGAAAGTTCAATTTCACACCCCAATCTCATCATAACTCAGAAAAATAATTGATCATACTTTTCATCAAAAGATCTGTAAAAAGCTCTGATGTAAAATGTTTATATATTTGTTATGAGTGTTATTGGCACACTCATTAGCAGTGGATAAATATAAAAATTTATATTTTTTTTTTATATATTTGTGAAAGTTCATAAAGTACACATTTTATGGCAATGTGTAACATGTATTAATATTAATAAATACCTAACTTGGTCTATCGGTTAATAAAATATTGAACAGAATAAACCCAATCATTAAATTCATTAATAGACTTACAAGCAAGTACAGACTAACATCACTAAAGAACTAAACATCATTGCAAAAATACTTCCTTTTTTTCTAACACAAAAAGATGTTTCTATGAAGTGAAAATTGAATAAAAGATGGCTTCCTACCGAACTTGAAGGTTTTTTAAATAATGTAAGTAGAGTATGCATCTCCAACAGCTAGTTCAAACACAATACAACAGTGTTTTATTGAAGGTTGAGTTTTAATTTAATTTATACTTAATAAAATAAATTTATACACTTATACAATTGGAATAAGATGCATTAGACTTCTAAAATAATTCCCATTTTAGGTATAATTAAGTGAAGGTGGAATAACACATTTGTTAATTAATTTATTTTTTGTAATTATAAATGTATTTAATATATTTTTATGTTATCATCTTACAAAAGTTAAAACCAAACATACAAAGTTCCACTTTCAAAGTT
>JAAAKQ030082265.1:0-15008 GCA_010016005.3 Zanna intricata | reverse complement strand
GTTGCTCAAGCAAATATCCAAACCATTCAAGTTTATCTAATTAGTATTCTTTAAATACCCACATATATATATATATAATAAGTGTTTTTGGTGAATATTGTTTTGTTTAGAAAATATTGTTCTAGAATTCAACTTCTGATTTCGTTGACAAATTCATCTACCTAATAGTATCCCTGAGTTTTGAAATAAGAAGCCATCTCCATAGCTTAATATCACTCTGTAGTCATAAACTGTTTAGATAAACTGAACAAATTATATACTACAATTCCTTCAATGAAAATTTAATTTTTAAATATAAAAATTTCTGAATTAATCTAAAGTTCTTATGAAAATGAAATTCATATTGGAATTACAAGGGAGGAATTAAGGATATTTACTTCTTTGTCGATAATGGTTAATATCTTCTTTAATTTTTAAGTTAATGTTATGTTCTTGTATATATCAAATATTATATAGTATATTACGTTCTTGTATGTATCAAATATTATATGATATATTATGTCTTTATGTTACATTCTACGCATTGAGAACGTTGAAGGTAGACACTGACACGGTCAGTTCGTTCTTGAAATTCGATTCGAGTTATATTCAGTTACACTAAAGAGACTGGCAGAAGGCTGTACATTTCCAGACGCTCCGTCAATATCAAGCAATATTTCAAGCCAGTAGCTTGTAAGATTTCAAAGAAGTAAGTTGCAACATATCACTCATAAGTAAAACATTCATAAGTATTTAAGGCATCATACAAGTTCATTATTCATAAGTTTAATTACAATACAAGAAAATTATACTACTCAAGATTATACTATATTATACTACTATACCTTCAACATCATTAACGCATATATTACAATTTATGACAATAAATAATCGTTTAACCAAGAAATAGCACTTATTCATTTAGACGTCTACAATCACATCAGCTACTATACATAATACATACATGTTGGTTCTCCGTATATACATAAAACGTCTATCTACAACCATTCTACAAATTTACATATTTTTTGGTGTTATATTAAACATTCAAGCAATTACAACTATTTACATAATTTTTTGGTCCAATTGTGCCAGATCAAAACAGTGACTCTTCAATATTCTTTGCGCCCTACGGTCAGGATATATTTAATTACGACAACCTGTGAACATCATTTTTAATATAACATGAACTGGATCTCAACTTCAAGAAGACTCTACATTTATCGTAATTATATTTATAATATCTATCTTATATATTTTACTTATTATTATTATTTTTATATCTTAAAATTGTTATTGCTATATATTATATTACAATATATTTTCAATCTAATCTGTTTAAAATTAAATTTAAAAATGTCTGATAAAAAAGAGCTCATTAGAAAAAACGGGGCAATTAAAGCATCAATTATGCATATTAATACCATTGTAGATAATTTTAATATTGCAAAAAATGAAATTTATTCTTTAGAAATAAAACTAAGAAATCTGTTAGACTTACAAACTAAATATGATGATATTCAATCTAAACTAGAAATTGATGATGATTCTTCCATTATGACTGAAGACAGAATACAAACAGAAGATAATCTGTGTAATATAGAGTGTAAATTAAAATCATTGTTACACAGAATGTCAGTAAAACCAGATGATTTAAATAATACTAACGTTAAACTAATTCTAACTAATCAATTACAGGTTTTGCAGCTAATTAATTTACCATGTTTCAATGGAAATAAACTTGAATGGCAACATTATTTTAATAATTTTAATGATTTAATTTATTTTGGAAATGATCTGTCAGAAATTCAAAAATTACATTATTTACATTCATCCCTGAAGGATGAAGCTCTTAATATCATCAAAAATCTGCCAATAAATAATGAAAATTATACAGTTGCATTAAATCTACTTAAAGAAAGATTTGATAATAAGTATATAATTTCTGTACATGTTATTGAAAATATTCTAAAAACTATTTTTATTGATAGGAAATCTGCAAACAATTTAGATAACTTTATTAATAAAATTAATTCTTGTATAAATTCGTTGGAAGCAATGAATGCTTATGAACTCATGTCATACAGTTATTAGCATCTAAGTTAGACAAAAATACTTCCAAACTTTGGAAGGAAAGACTTTCAAATGATAATTTTCCTAATTTTAAAAATGTTATTGAATTTCTTAATTTTAGAAGACAGATACTTGAAAATGTTGAAGCTTAACGTGACTTAAGCTCTCAATCAAATACTATACATTCTGTAAGCAAACAAACTTCTAATAAGTCTTTCAAGAATCAAGGTAAAAATGTCAATTCAACTAAAAATTACAAAGGAAATTTAGTTAGTTATCATCTAAATTCAAAACCTATTCAATGTATCATGTGTAAATTCAGTCATTGTTTATATTCATGTAAAAAATTTCTTGATTTAACAATAGAAAAACACAAGGAGTTTTTAAAACAAAACAAATGTTGTTTTAATTGTTTAAGAACTGGTCATTCTGTTATTAATTGTAAAAACACACATGTATGTAAAAAATGTTCTAAAAAACATCATTCTATAATTCATATTGAAACAAGTGATAATTCTAGTAGTAAACAAGATAATGATACATATTGTACTCTAAAGTTACAAACAAATAGGAACGTTCTCTTATCTACTGCAATTTGTAATACTATTGATAAACATGGAAAATATCAATCCTGTAGGATTTTGCTTGACTCAGTCAGCCAAGCTAACTTCTGTATTATGGACTTTGCTACAAAACTTGGATTATCTTTAACAAAAAATAATCTTCTGATTTCTGGAATTAATAATTCACTATGTCAATCTAATTACAGTGTTACTATCAAATTATTTTCAAGATATCAAAACTTTACGTTTGAAGTTGTTTGTGCTGTATTACCCAATCTAACTGATATTCTTCCTACTGAATCATTCAATTCATGTCTACTTAATGTGCCTGAAAATTTATTTCTTGTCGATCCACAATTTAATATTTCATCTAATGTTGATATTCTTTTAGGTTCTCAATACTTCTTAAATCTCATACTACCTGACATGTTTATATGTAACCAACACTACCCCATAATGCAAGAAACCAAACTAGGATATATTCTAGCTGGAAACCTTCCTTTCAATTGCACAAACAATAGTTCTGTTTCTTCATTTTTTATTCGTAATGATAATAAAAATCTTTCTGCTCAAATAGAAAAATTTTGGGAATTAGAGGAATGTAACAACAAAACAACACAATATACTAGACACCATATGTGAAAAACATTATACTGAAAACACAAAGCGAATTAAAAGTGGTAGATTTATTGTTTCATTACCACATATACATAACAATTGTGAACTTGGTGAATCATTTGAAAATGTAAAACAAAGATTTTTAGTCTTAGAACATAAGTTTAGCAAAAATCATAATTTTAAGAACAATTATTGTGCCTTTATCAATGAATACTTGCGTTTAGGTCACATGTCTTTATTAAATTCTGAAGATTGGTTAACGCTGAATTCAAAGGTATTTTATTTACCACATCATGCTGTATTCAAGTTTAACTACAAAAATGAGAGTTGTATTTGATGGTTCTTCGAAAACAACTAATGGTTTGTCATTAAATGATACATTCATTACTACTGGACCTACTGTTCAGCAAGATCTTTTTGCTATTTTACTTAGATTTAGAATTCATATATATGTAATTACTGCTGACATAACAAAAATGTATAGACAAATTCTTGTTAAACCACAAGATTGTAATTTAAAACGATCCTATGGCGTGATTTGCCAGATAAGAAATTAAAACATTATGCTTTAAAAACTGTAACTTATGGTACCACTAGTTCTAGCCTTCTAGCTACTAGATGTCTTATACAAATTGCTAATGAAAATAAAAACAATTTTCCTCTTGCTTGTAATACTATAAAAAATGATTTTTATATTGATGATATTATATCAGGGTGTGATAACTTAAATCAAATCAATTAATTAAGAAAAGATATTTATAATTTATTAGAACAATATCGTTTTCAACTACATAAATGGTTTTCAAACAATAATCAATAGTTTCATCCAACAGTGATACTTCTATTTAATTTAATCAAAATCAAAATGTATGTGCTCTTGGTATTTTCTGGAATAATACTACAGACAAATTAACATATGAGATGAATCTCTTACCAGTTAACTCGAAATCAGTGCTGGATTTACCTCTGAAGGGGCCCCAAGCAACTCACATTTTTTGGGCCCCCATATTTTTTTTTTTCAAAAATATAAAATGAAGACAATTTTAATTTCATTAATAGATATATTTACACATTAAACACATAAATATTTACAGTTTAATTAAAATTTCATAAGGAACTTAAAATTAAAATGTTAATGAAAAAAAAAAACTCCAGTATCGGGGGCCCTTATCCAAGCAGGGCCCCAAGCAATTGCTTCTTTTGCTACTACATAAATCTGCCACTGCTCGAAATAAAACTAACATTAACTATATTGAATTGTAACTATTTAATTAACACAAATGTACTTTAAATCGCAATTAAACTAATATTTCAGTTACAAAAAGAATAATAAAATAAAAAAATACCATTACTACAATTAATTTTCACTGAAAAATATAAAATTTCTATTTTTTAATGTATAATAAAATTACATTTATAATTATATTATTAATTTCATTGTTTTTATTTTACTTTACTCCTTGTGTGTATGTTGTAATCTATTCAACTACTAAACAATAAGTGATCCATCCCACGGCAATGAGATGATGATGTGTGTGATATTAAATGAGATATAACCTTGTATAGACTCAAGCCGACCATTCCTGAGGTGAATGGTTAATTGAACTCTAACTACCAAATTACGCCCCGGCTTCATGGCGTGAGTGGTAGCGTCTCTACCTTACATCTGGAAGTCCCGGGTTCGAATCCCGGTCAGGCATGGCATTTTACACGGTACAAATCATTCATCTCCATCCTCTGAAGCGGTGGTTAAATAAAAAACTATCATATTACGCCAGTATCCACTGTCCAGTATTCAAATCCGTATAAAACTAACTAACATTTACTAGGATTTGCAACTCAGAAAATTTGATTTCGAAAGTCATGTGTTAAGGTGTTTCATGACGACGAATTTACACCTAGCAGCGCCCGTTCTAGCGGTTATGCTGCCCCGGACAAAAATAAAAACTGCCGCCCCTTAAGAAAAAAAAAAAAAATATATATATATTTTAAATAAAGGTACATATAACACTGATAATCAAGCAGTAAAAAACAATAGAAATTAATAATTAAGACATATTTGTATCTAGTCACAAATTGTTAACTAAATGATTATTTAGCTTTTTAAATGCTATTAAAAATGTGTGTTATTGCGCAAACATTTTACTAATGATTTATAAATACATATATGTTTAATTGATTGGCCTGATGGCGATCTCGGATGCCGATCTTGTCTTTCTCACATATTACAACTGTGAATTTAAAATGTAAGCTTAAATTTAATCAGATTTATTCATTGTTTATTTTAAATTATGTTAAAACAAATGAGATTGAAATAAAAATATTTAGTTTCATGACATGACTGTATTTAAAGTTTGCGAAAGTCGGGTTATGAGGATTAACAAAAAGAAGACAAAATCTATCGTATTAGGTGAAAAAATGGAGAGGATTGAGATTAAGTTAGGAAATGAAGTTTTAGAGCAGGTGAAGAAATTCAGTACATGAAAAGCTTTATAACTGATGACTTGATTTGTACAGTAAAAATTAAAACAAGAATATCAAGAAGAAAGCAGACATTTAAAAAGAAGAGAAGATTGGTTTTTGGAACGTTACACTTCGCGTTGAGGAGGAAATTAATGAAATGTAATGATGATGAAATGATTTGGATTGTGATGATTCAATGAAGATGAAATTTAGACGATGAGAAAGGCAGACAGAAAACGAATTGAGGCTTTAGAGAAAGATAAATAGAATGATAAATATGAAATGGCAAGTACATGTAACAAATGAAGAGATAAAGAAAATCGGAAAGGACAGGAAAATGCTAAATGTGATTGATAATTGGAAAAGGAAATGACTAGGATATTGTGCGAGGGAAAGGTGTTTATTTGTAGATTCGACAGAAAGCTTGGTGAATGGAAGGAAAGGAAGAGGAAGAGATTCAAATGATGGATGGGATTATGGAAAAGGGAAAATATGGTGAAACAAAGAAGTTAGCAAAGGATAGAACAAGGCGTATAGCTAATGTCATAACAGTACTTGCCCTAATGGCAGAACACTAAGATTGAATGAAATTATATATCCTAACCTTTTTCTTTTTCCATTTATCTTCCGGAAACACCGTAAGGTATTAATTACTTCAGAAGATGATTGAGGATGACATGTATGAATATAAATGAAGTGTAGTCTTGTACATTCTCAGGACGACAATTCCTGAGATATTTGACCTATCCTAACCTCGCTCTTTATCTGTTTAGCCTCCGGAACTACCGTAAGGTATTACTTCAGAGGATGAATCGCAGGATGATGTGTATGAATGTGAAAGAAGTGAAGTCTTGTACAATCTCAGGTCGACCACTCTTGAGAAGTATGGTTAATTGAAACCCAACCATCAAAGAACACCGGTATCCACGATCTAGTGTTCAATCCGTATAAAAAGTTTTACTTTTACTAGGATTTGAACCTTAGAACTCTCGACTTCGAAATCAGCTGATTTGCGATGTCGCGTTAACCACTAGACCAGCCCGGTGGGCGACCTCTCCTAACCTAACTTAATTTAACCTTACCTAATTTAGCTAAAATTGTGTGTCTTTTTATTCCTGTACGAATATAACTAAAAAAAAAAAAAAAAAATACGAATATAATCCCAATTAAAATTTAAATATCCACCAGATACATAGAATGACTCGGCATCAAAAAACTGATGAACTGGATCTACAGTTGTATCGGAAAAACACCCCCCTACATCCTTGCATTCTGCGTATCGATGGCCATAAATTGTGGATATTTTCCACTAACTGCTCAAAAAAAATCATTCCTCTGAGAGCAGCTTCTCCAAAAGTATTACAAAGTTATTAGTCAAGGAGATCATTGCACGTTCCATATTTATTATTATATTCATATTCAAATATTAATTTAGATCGGTTTAAAATTGCGAGCAATAGATCGAAAAAAAAGCTGAAAATGACCAAAACATTCCAGTTCTGTGACTCTAACTTTATTTCCTGGGCACCGTATTGCTTGAAAATCAACTGCGCCCAGTTGATCGAAAAAAAAAGGTTAAAATGACCCTACAATCCAGTTTTTTGACTGTAATTTTGGTTTCTGTCACCTATTCACTTGAAATTCAATAGGGCTCTATGTCTACTACGTTTACATCATACCATCAAGATTTGTCATGATTGGGTAAAAAATGTGCCCAGTAGATCGAAAAAAAAAAGGATGAAAATGATCTAAAAATCTAGTTTTTTTTACATTAATTTCGGTTTCTGTGAACCGATTAACTTGAAAATCAATGGGGATCTATATCTAGTAGGTTTACATCATCCCCAACAAGTTTCGTCAAGATTGATTAAAAATTATGCTCTGTAGATATAATAGCTGAAAATGACAAAAAAAACTCATTTTTTTTTACTCTAATCTCGCTTCCTGTGAACCAGTTAACTTGAAAATCAATGGGGGGATTTATGTTTACTAAGTTTAAGAAGACTACTACATAAAAGAAATAGTTTAAACATAGAAAGATATTACAAAAAAATTAAAATTTTTTTATGATAAATGAACTGCAAAAAAATATCTAAATATATTTGTCTGATAACTTTCAAAATTATTTCAAAGATTACAAATGAATTTACAGTTATCTTTAATGCTAAAAGACTACTTGATAATATCTAATTCAAACAGCAAAGTTAAAACTAGCGAGGATTTGTTAAAAGTAAAAGTGCATTCAGAGATAAAACAAATCAAATAACTTCAACTTCACCAAAAACAAAAAAGGACTCAACATCCGTTATCTCATTCCCTTTTTTTTGTAGCAGTGCATTTCATAAATTTTCAGTATTTCAAATAACAATAATAATGATTCATTTCAAACTTAATCATTTTTATCTTGAATGGTTTTGTTGATAAATCAGTATTTTTATTTCCTGTTATTTTGTGGCCAGGAGTAAATAAAAATACTATTTTAAAACTTTTTTTTCTTTTACAAAAAGAGTAAATATTAATAATGTAAACGATCTGAGTTTTGATGAAATCTTGCCAGAATTTTTAAAAAAAGTCATAGATGCTGTTTCTCTTATACAAATTTAATTTAAGAATCTTGGCATTGGAAAAATGCCAGCTGCTTTAAAATGTTCAATGTTGTTCCAACCTTAAGAAATGTTCTAAACCTAATTTACAAAGTTATAGGCCAACTTAGGTACTGTCTGTATTTTCAAATGTAGTTGAAAGAATTATGAAAAGTGGACTTTTCATTTCTTGCTAAGCATAGAATATTGACAAATTTTTAGTATCTTTTAGGGAAAAAGGTTGTTTAGTGATACAACAGTTCCACTTTTTAGAAAATATTTTAAATAGTCTAAACAGCAAAAAGATTTCATTTTTTTTTTGCTTCTCGGTAAAGTGTTCTATTTAGTTTACCAATGAAAAACTTAGTGTCTGTGCTGTCAGAGAATCATCTTGCAGTGGTTAGTCATACATTACTGATCTTAAACAGGCAGTTGAGACTTCATATTTTAATAAGGAGGTATATTTAAAACATAGGAAAACCATTTCAAGATATAGAACATAAGAGTGCCACAGGTAAATCTCTTTAGTCTCTTGCTATTTTATTTTTTTAATTATCTTCCTCAAATTATTTAATCATTCATTTATTAATTGTATAAGCCACAATAAACCATGTGTAAAAAAATAATATTGGGGTCAATTAGCTATATTTCTTGGATGAGGTATTTTGCTTGTTGCAAACCACAATAAATTTGTCCTTCAATCCATAAAGACAATTCATTTTTGGTGGTGGGGATACAATACATTTTGTTTGGGGGGTGCGGTTGGTGATATTCATTCAGTTGCTTCTTCACTGTTGTAGTGTTTGTTACTATATGAGTGTTTATGTCTGTGTGAGTGTATTATATTAGTTTTATGAAGACATCATGTTGTTTTGTATATAAAAATTATGGGCATTGTTACAATTTTTTACATTTTCTGTTGTTAATGATTCTGTTTCTTTAGATTACAATGACTTTAATGTAGGATAATATTATAATTCCACTATTATTTATAATTCCATATTATTGTGGAAAATGAAAATAGTGGGATATACAAGAAAAGAGTAGGGTTGTAATCTTATTCATAGTCAGATCGAGAAATCGTGTTTAATATTTTTAACTTTATGACAAAGGCCGGCCTCCATGGCGTGAGTGGTAGCATCTCAGCCTTTCATCCGGAGGTCCCGGGTTTGAATCTCGGTCAGGCATGGCATCTTTCACACACGCTACAATTCATTCATCTCATTCTCTGAAGATATACTTTAACGGTGGTTCCGGAGATTAAAAAAAAAAAAACTTAATGACAAAGGAGGCTAAGGTGTCTCCTTTAGGCAAGTGTTACAAGTTGCCTCCTTCTTAAACAAGTTCAGAAACATGTTGTATGGGAATTTCACTTAGAATGTTCAAAAAATTTTAAACAAAGCAAAATTATGATCCAGATAGGGAAACTGACCTCTTGTCTCAAATCAAGCAATTTTTTATAATATGCTTATTTGAAAGAGCACACGATTCTGAATAATTTGATAACAAATTCATAATACTGCATCAGTTAGTTGTTACATTACATTAAATTTATTCAAGTATTTATAAAATCCTAGAATTGCTTATTTGGATGTCATTTACCTAAGTAATATTAAATAAAATATTATTTAGTAAAAAGAAGATTGGAATTAATTAGAATGTAATTTTACATAGAATTAAATCCTACTTAGAAAGTAATTTTCCTTTATTTTATGACTATAGAATACTGCTAAGGTATTTATTTGTATATAATTATGTAAAAGTTTTTATTAGGTATGCAATATGGAGGTTATTAAATTTTTGATTAGTATTGTTTTTGATTAGTATTAAACTAATATGATTAGTACATATTTGTTACCTAAGCCAAAGCATTTCAGAATAACCTTAATTTTTTCATTAAAATATTACTCTAAAAATTAATAATTATACCTATGTTAAATATATAAGTATTCAATGCCCTAAGAAAAGAGACAGAAGAAGTAGAGATGCAAAATTCCTCTTTAACGTGTTATTAGATTATTTCATATTTTTCAGAACACTGGCTGACCAATGTAGATGCCATTTCTGAGCTTAGTAATTTTAAGCTCTCTGAAAGAAAAAGATGTAATCGAGATATTCAGTTATGACATCTTTATTGCCAATTCAAAAAGTATAGTTGATTAGTGTTGAAGCCAGTCATGTTGTTCAGTCAGTTCTGGATTTAATTCATAAAGTGACCAAACATTTTTTGAATTTATAATGTTGAAAGTACTCTGTAAAATATGGATGCTCGTTTGATATTTATCTAATATTTAAGCTTTATTTAAAAATGCCTCGTGTAAATCTTTTAAAAGATCTTTTACTCATAAAATCTTATGCTTCTGATATTAAAATAAATACTTTTTCTATTTCATTTTTTTTCTTTTTCATCTGTACAGAGTTCCACTTCCAATATATACAATTTATAAAAAAAAGAATATTCCCAATTTGTTTTCTGTGAATCCATTTTGTTATTACTTTTTTCTATTATTTTGAAAGAATTATAGTTTTAATATTATTGAGAATAATTTATAATTATAAATTATGATTAATTATAGGTATTTAATTTATAATTAATTGTTTTTAAGAATAAATTATTATAATATTAATTTATTATTGGAAACCATCAGAAGAACAAAATTACAAAATTAAAACCGGGAAAAAATTAAGATATATTTTTTATTGATTTTGGTTAATTCGAATTTCAGTTTTATTTCTGGTGGTTTGTTAGGATTTTTAGATTGCTTGGTTTAATATTTGATAAATTTACCCGTTTTATTTGTGTGTTCCTTCTCCAAATCGCTGTCCGCGTATTTTTTGTTTGACATTCGCAAACAAAAAGAAGTCGTCAGAGATAAATCACGTGACGAGCAATGAGACATTAATTTCAATGTTTTTTCCTAGTCAAATAATCAACTGTTTGACGTGCTATCACTGAGCTGGCACTGTCATGATGATGAATGATGCAACTTTTTCGGTTGATTTCATCGAAAGTGACTTCTGGCAAACAAGTTGCTGTTACAATTCAGCATTAAATTTTCTTCAATCCTCTAAAGCAATGGTCTCTTCATGTTCTATATAATCGCAACAAGCGATTACTTTCTTGTAAGTGCTTTGCGAACGAACCATTTTTGTTGGATTCAGTTCATCTTGCAACATCCAAACAGTTGACTGTCCTTAGTTTCCGGCTTGCAGAATAAATCCAAGTTTCGTCTCCTGTTGTATACGGATTTTTGGAATATCACAAACTTTTTGTGATTTTTGGTTGACCTTCACGAAATTCAACGCTGATGGATGCAAAACATCGACGAAATTCTGCAAATTAATTGTGAATAATCTTTTCTGATTACCAAAAGTTCAACGCAGCGATTCGAGGTATGTCGCAGCGATTCGAGGTTTGTCTAGTTACTAAAATCGTAAAAAATCATCCGAAGAAAACCTTCACGTGAAATTTCCATTTTTCACAAAACTGTTTTTTTAAACACTCACTGTAAACAAACTACAAATTTCTGAGTTGTGACTTTTGTAACAATAAAAAAAGCTGGTATCATAATTGTAGGATTTTCCCGCCACGCAGCTTTTTTCTGATGCACGCTTACATACACATACACACACAACTTAATTTATAATTTTATTTAACACTTTGAGTGCCATGTGTTTATTTTGATACATAGTGTTATTTCTGTACGGACCATGTGTATCAAATTGCAGAGCACAAATTGTACATGAATGCAGAGAGCACTGCTAAATGTACAGTTGGGCTGGAGATAAAAACTTGCATCATAGGTCTGGCACTTTAAGTGTAAAGTATAATGTTTTTTTGTACAGCTGTACGTCAGTGCTACACTAGCGCACCTTGTGGTGACAGGGGGTCCTAGTTACGCAATACAGCTACTTAGCCACTAATTTAGAGCATTTTTTGGGTGGGGGTGCGATTTTGAAAATTTTTGCAAAATTGTATTTTAATTGTTAACAAATGTACCTAGAAAAATAGACCTTATTATGTGAAATCTTGAAATACTGACATTGACATTTTTCTACAGCCTCGCCTTCTTGACCTTATAAGTTGAAACTTTAATGGCATCAATGCCCAATATGCAGAAGTGATCTAAGTTTGGTCAAAGCTGGTTTAGTCATTCTAGAGATATAAGGAGGGAGATACCAGGTGGTGGTGAAAACTGCATATGCCCAAATTGGACCGATTACAATTGTTTCCCTTCTAGACGAGAAAGTAAAATTCAAATTTTACAATAGTGATGTCACATCTTAATAGAGCCATCTATTTGTTTGTAAAAACTTAAAAGGTGACCTCCGTAATAAATTTGTTGTGGGTAAAAAATGTTTTGATAATGCTAAATAATTTGTTTCCTATATTTCTTAATTAAGCTAAAAAAATAAATACAGAGAGTACATATTCTACTGAAGAGACTCTAAACAAGATAAAAGTCAATTTCTGAAAAGGTTGAATATCTAACTGTGTGAATGGTATGAATACTGTTGTGTAATATAGTTTATACAAACACATGTACGCACACACACACAGAGTATACATTTATGTCATGAATTAATACTTTAAAATGTGTATTAATTAATTATATGCTAATTTCAGTTTTAGCTATTACTTATATTACAATTTTAATCGTTACCTTTGTGATGCTGAGAAAATATCAAGATTGGCATTAATTAAACATTTATGTAATTACCGAAAATAAGAAAGGTTTGTCACCAGTATTTTCAGGCAAATAAAGAACACTGAGATCTCATTACACATCATTATAAAATAATATGGTGATATGACATGACATTGGTGATATGACAATGACAGTTTAGATGAAATGTGTCAACAGCCCTCCATTTCCGTAAAACGGGTAAGGGCTTCAATTTTTTCCTAAACTTTGGTACTTTTACATGACAGGATCATTTTATTTTTCTTTAAACTAAATCGGTTGATAATTTTGATAAATTATACCTATAATTGAACTGCTTTATGAAATGAAATTTTCTTTTGTTATTATTGTACTGGCAAGGCCAGAATGTGATTGGATCAATTATGTGAAAGATATGTGCACAGAACCTTTACTTCTACAACCCTCTTAAAAAAGTGGCAGTGAGGGTTATGAAATTGAAGCAGACAAAAAATTAACAATACGGAAAAATAACACGGATGCGTGCTACAACAGCAATGGATATTCAGGGGGATTTTCAAAAGGGATGAAAAACTTCTTCCAGCACATTATTCCTAACAAATAATGATGCCACTAAAACTAACATCAGAAAGATTGTATCATTTATTCTGATCTATGGTCAGCAAATTACCTTAGTAATTTAGTACTGGTAATAGTAATTTAGTACTGGTAATAAATACAGTACCTGGTAATACGCCAGGTTCCAAAATTCCTAAGTCAATTGCAACTATAACTTCCTAGATTAAGAGAATAGTGCTGATGTGCAAAGTATTGGAAAATTGTGATGAAATGAAAAAAGGAAAATAAATAACTCTGAGATACAGTGAACCACCATTTAATTCCGTATTTAGTAAAGTTTCATTACAGCAGCTTGTTACAGACAACCCTTCCATAGAATCCATCTTATCCAACTCCAGTAACTGGCAATAAATCTATAATTTAATTATATAGCAGAGATCAATCCAAATAAACATATTTATGAAAGAAACCAATGACATACATTAAGAAAATAATGAGAGGCTGTTCAACACATAAGAAGCATGCTTTAAAGGTGATAAGAAGTTTCTTAATCAGAACAGTTGCATATTGACACAGTTACTAAGCATGCATGCAGGTAATAAACGTGGGTAATCATTTAATGACTAATCAAGCTTTGCAAACCATTACATAGAAACTGGACATACTTGTGCATACCATTGCTAATGTTTACCAAACCTACAAATTCCATAACACCTAAAAGTCATGAACTAAAATATATAATTTACACGAACTCAAAGAAATTGAAAAATAAAAACATTACAAAGAAAAACACAACACAAATTTTATTAGTAGTTAACTATTTTCATAATCGCATTAAAATTAATGCTATCTTCAAAATCAGTAAATTAGAAACTGGGAAATAATTTGAAGAGGTATGAAAGGATATTTTCATAATTTTAGAAAAAGAGTCATATTTTAATACAAATATTAATATTAAATGGAATAAAAAAAATATAATCAAACCCATTTAACAAGAAATATTATAAGCTGTCAAATAATTTATGATATCTGGCGTATACACTGTTTATCTGGTGTGTACACTGTACACCAAAAGAATAACACAGGCTTATAAATGGTGCTCATACATTCTACGCTTGATAAACCTAATAAGTCTGTATATAATGCAAGCTGCTAGAATAGGATAATTGAACTTTACTTAAGGTATTAATCTTAACAACTATGCAGGGTTTTCTTAAATTGCTCAGTACAAAACAATGAGAGCGTAATAAATTTTCTATTCATAGAGTTGTAACTACCAGGACCATCATTAGGTATTGTTCTTCAGAGGATGGAGATGAATGATTTGTATTGTGTGTAAAAATATGCTGTGCCTGATCGGGATTCAAGCCTGGGACCTCCGGACGAAAGGCTGAGATGCTACCACTCACGCTTCAGAGGCCAGCCACTATGATTTGCCGGCCTCCGTGGCCGAGTGGTAGCGTCTCGGTCTTTCATTCCGGAGGTCCCGGGTTCGAATCCCGGTCAGG